>WBMZ01000647.1:0-21653 GCA_013400975.1 Atrichornis clamosus | reverse complement strand
CCCCCCGAGCCCCCCCGGCACCGGGGGCGCGGCGGGTCTGGGGTCCCGGAGGGGCTGTGCGTGGTGAATGGAGCGGGCGTGCCGCACGTACGGGCCGTCACACCCGCATCGCCGGGGGGAAGGCGCGGGAGGGGTCCTGCCCGAATGGGGGGGGCTGTGCTGTCCGGGGGGTGGGGTCTGTCTGGCTCGTACAGCCTTGGGGGGTTGTCGTGTCCTGCTTTCCCCGGGGGGGCGGGGTGGGTCTCATCTGGCTTGTGCAGCTGGGGAGGGGCGGCTGGGTGAACCTACACAGCCCTAAAGGGAGGATGGTTTTGGGGTGCAGCGTTTACCTCACCCCCCTCTCCAGGCATTGCCCCCCGGTGCCGCGCTGTGCCTGTTCAGAGGTGGGTCTGAGCAGGTGGGGGCACACTGTCGTTGTCACTCCCCCCATTGTTGTTGTCCCCTCTCTCCTCTTGGCCACCAAATGTGACATCCCAAAGAGATGCTCACATCTGGGCACAGTGATCCCGGCTCAGGGGCTGCAGAAGCTGCCGTGGCCCCAGACAGGCACCAGCACCCAGCCCCAGACGCTGGCCCTCATGGAATGGGTCCCACGTGCGGGTAAAGCAGAGAACCCCACATCCATCACTGGGGACACGGGCTAACACAGTGTTTCATCCTGTCCCCATCTGCCTCCTCTTGCCAGAGGTGAGGGACTCACTCTCCCACCGTGCTGATCCCGGTGGCTCTGTGGCACAAGGGAGACTGTCACCATGTCACTCCCATGGGATCATCACATCCTGCAGGGACCAGCAGAAGGTGGGGTTGAGGACACCAGGGGAAAAAAGGATGCCAAGGGAAGCTGAGGCACAGAGCAGCGAGATGCACACACAGGGTACCTGTGGGACCGAGCGCCCTGGTCTGACCCCACACACTGGTCCCTGACCACTAATTAGTGGTCCCAAAAGAGCAGCAGGGCCTCACCCTCCCAAAACAGTCCCGGCTCTGGGATGGGTCAGCCCCTTGTCAGTGCAGGACTGGAGCCACTGGTGGCAGCACACACAGAGGCTGGACATCCGTGTGTGCCCTCACACACCTGCACATCCGCCTGTCCCTGCACACAGACCCCCCCGAGGTGACAGCCCAGGCAGGGTGACCCAGGGTGGGCAGGGGGGAGCCCCATGGAGGCAGGCTGGAAACAGCCCCACTGCCAGCTCCTCCCTCCTGCAGAGATGAGGCCCTGGGGGACACTGGGGGACTCTCCAGGAGCTGGTACAGTGGGCAGCAATGGGTAGAGCCCTGCCTGCCAGGGAAACTGAGGCGCAGGTCTCTGGGCTTTGCACCAACAGATCTGTGACAGGCCAGAGGAGACAGGATCATCCTGAGTATGCAGAGATGCCAAGGCAGGGCTCCCCAGGCCCCCAGGCTGGAGCAGCTGGCTCAGCCCCAGCCCCTTCCCCACCACATCCATTCCCCTGGCACTCTGCTTCCCAGCAGCCCTGCCCCAGGGATGGCAGAGCAGGCCCGTGTCAGGGTGAGCGCCAGCGCCTGGCAAACAGCACTGGGGCTACCGCCCCCCCACTCCTCACTCTGGGGGGCTGTCACACCCCTTCTGCCCCGCATTGCATGTCCAAGCACTTCCAGATTCCCATGGAGTCAGAGTGATGCCCCTGGCAATGGGCCAGGACTGCATGGCACCCCCAGCCCCAGCCCCAGGCACCTTCCACGGCGCCCACCCTCAAAACCACCGTCCTGCCAGGAGGTTCAGGGTACCCCCAGAGCCCTTCCCCACAGCCAGGGCTGTGCCAGGCCCTTCCCGGCCCCAGAAGGCCTCTCGATGTATTTTTGGGAGCTGTCTCGTGGCATCTCCTCCCCGCTGCTGCCAGCGCCGCAGCCCCAGGGCAGCAGAGCTGCTTCCAGCAGGACGTGTCTCCTCTGCTCCCCGTCAGAGCATGGCCCGTGTGTGCTGGCACACATGTTTCACACTCAGAGACGTGACACACACACAGACACACGTGTGACACACACAGACACACACAGACACGCGTGTGACACACAGAGACATCACACACAGAGGCACACACGTGACACACACACACACACTCATGTGGCACACACACATATGTGACACACACAGACACACATGTGACACACTCAGAGACATGACACATNACACATACACAGACACACGTGTGACACACACAGACGCACACAGACACACGTGTGACACACACACACACAGACACATCACACACAGACACACACAGACGTCACACACAGGCACACACACGTCACACACACACACACTTGTGGCACACACACATATGTGACACACACAGACACAGGCACATGTGTGACACACATGTGACACACGTGACACACTTATGTGACACACACACACACTCATGTGACACACACGTGTCCCTGCCTGTGCACGCACACATCAGTGCACACACACACACACTCTCACATCATCACACACTCCTTTAAAACCACACTTTCCAAGACAAACAGCAATTCTGGAAGGTTCCAGACAGGAAGATTTTCCTCATTCAGCTCAACCCATCCGACCCCCCCATCCCACTGAGGAGCCTGCACCCTCTGCTACCCAATGCCACCCTCCTGCCCTGGCACCCAGCTCTGAGCTGCAACCATGGCTCAACTTTGGGTTTATTTCCTGCCCCAAAGCCTCATTTGGATGAAAAAAGTCTAATTGGAAAGGGAAGTGTTCATGAGAAACTCCAGAGTTCTTTTCCCAAAAAAAGGCTTGGCTTTTGATCAAAAATAAGGATAAAAAAAATTGTATTCAGAAAAAATAATAAATCAGGAAGTAATCTCCATGGCCTGAAACTAATTATTTCCAGGAGCTGAATTCCTGCAACCTGCCCCTCACGCTGCTTCCCTTCCTACACAGCCATCCCACCCATCCCCAAATCCTTCAGTGCTGTGTCCATGGTGGTGACCAAGCCCCCAGGCCTCAGGCAACAGGATGGCTCCATCCTCAAAACTGCTTTTCTAAATAATCCCAAATGTTATCAGACCTCCATCTCAGAATAAACCCAGCTTCTCCTGTGACTCCTGGGTCTTGAAAGCCAAAAAAACCCCCCAAACCTCCTCAAAAACTTCCTCAATCCCCGTAGCAAACCCCTGGGGTTGGAAAATCTGCAAGCAGTGGGCAGGAGAGCAGGAGGCACAGGGGGCACATGGGGAAGGCAGGGCACCCAGCAGGGACCAGTTTGTCCCAGCAGCACTGGGAAGGATCCCACTGTCCCTGAGAATAACAAAGTCAGAGCCAGCTGTTTGGCCACACATGGGAGTGATCAGCCCTCAACCCCCAAACTCCAAATCAAATCACAATTCCTGGAGAATGGATGCTGAATGGACATGGTGACATGGACAACTGAGAGCCCTGAGCTCTCACCAGAGGTCGGAATTTCCTGTGGCAAAGCCCAAAATCCAGGACAGCTCATCCCTGGGTGGGGAGCAGGGAGCAGGCTCAGGGGGAAGGGGCAAGTGTGACCCCCACTGGGATCCTTCAGGGACCCCCACAGCGCACGTGGAAACAGTGAGGCCTGAAGGATGTCACCCCCCAGTAGCCTCTGACCTCCTTGGGCCGGGTCACACAGGAACCAAGGCAGGGTGACAGGGCTGGGAATCCCCACTGGCCAAATCCTGCCCCACACTGGGAGCAGAGATCAGACCCCACAGCCCTGCTGGTGCCCGGATCCCCCAGCTCCTCAAGTGACATTCCCACATATCTCCTTTTAATCCCTGAGTTCCTGCGGAGCCAGAGGGGAGAAGGAGGAGGAAGAGGGCCCCCAGCTGAGCACACGTGTGTTGGGGAACACAGGACAGTGCTGAAAGGGGTGCCATGGGAGCCCACCACTCACACAGGGTCCTGTCTCATCTCAGGGGTCCCTGGCATGTTGTAGGTGGTACCTGCAGCAGCCCCTTCCCTGGGCAGACAGAGCCAAAGCAACTCCCAAATTCTCCAGGCCCCGGCACACCGCTTTGCCCTCCCACCCTCCGGGGTCCCTCTGTCCCTCTGACGTGGGTGCTGTCCCTCCGGCATGTCCAGCCGCTGGCACAGCCTCTGCCCGGCAGTGACCACCCACCAGCGCACCCAGAGCAGCCGACCCGCCTTCCCGGGGGCAGCCCAGGAACTCCCGGACTGGGATTATTCCTCGCCTCCACCCAGCTGCTTTGCCCCGGGGCTGGGAGCTGCTCTCGGTGCTTTTTGAGGGGAAAAGGGTCTGTGATGGCCCTGGGAGTGGGGCATCATGCCGGACACCTCCTGGAGTAG
Source organism: Atrichornis clamosus (assembly GCA_013400975.1). Lineage (NCBI taxonomy): Eukaryota > Metazoa > Chordata > Aves > Passeriformes > Menuridae > Atrichornis > Atrichornis clamosus. Next base: position 17,371 of record WBMZ01000647.1, on the reverse strand, counting down.
CCGGTGGGGATGGAGGTGCCGGGCACGGCAGCGGCACCGGCGGCCGGGGGCTCGGTGAGGTGGCAGCTCTGCTACGACGTGAGGGCCAAGACCTGGTGGATGGTGAGTGAGGGTGACAGGGTCGAGGGTGCAGGGTTGGGTCCTGGCTGCTTGATTTTGGAGGGTGGAGGCTGATTGCAGGCAGAAGAGGGACTTGGGACCAAGGACAGGGAGGCTGTGCCATGGCCCTGGCTGGGACCGTGGCAGGGAGGGAGGGTTGGGATGGAACCTGCCCACCCACACGTGTTCAGTGGGGTCATCTCCCTGTTTCAGGGGTTTGTATTTCTATAGTTTTCCACTGATCTTGGCCTTGCCTTGGGTTCCAACCTGGATGTCCTTGCCCCAGTTCACTCCAGGAGCTTTGCTGCTGTGAGAGTTTTTGGAGAAAACTTTGCTGCTGGCAGGAAACAGCATCTCCCTGCTTGGCCATGAAGGTCTCTGCTGGTGTGAGTCCCATCCAGTCTCTGCCAGCCCCATCCAATCCCTTCAGCTTCTGTCCTCGAGACAGTGCCAGGAAGGGGACCTGTGTGTCTGTCTGTCTGTCCATCCCCCAGCACCTGCCCTGGCTCAAGGCAGTGGCTGAGGATTGCCTTAAACTGGATTTCAGACTCATTTGGGCACAACCCCAGGCTGGTTTGGGGAAGCAGCTTCACAGCAAGAGCTTGAGCCAGGGGATGCACTCCCCAAGCTCCTAAAAACCCATCTCCCTTTGCAAGGGACCCCACAGCTCTCCCAGGCTGGAATTCCTGCTGGGAAGCATGAACCAGTGCAAATGCTATAACTCAGGCTTGCAAAAAACTCCAAAAGCCCAGTCAGGGCCAAACCCTGGGGACACTGGGCTGTCCCCCTCCCCATGCAGGGATGGTGCCTGGCATCATGGTGGCTCAGGCACGGAGCACAGGGACAGGAGATCAGACCCTGCCCTGCACGACCCTGCCGTGGGCAGCAGCAGTTTCCAGGGCAAGAGGCCGGGCTGGAATCAAAGGGCTGGAGCTGGGGGCACTGGCAGCCCCCGTGCCCAGTGGGAACACGGTGCCCCTTCACTCGGGAGCACCCACGCTGCCCCAGCACCCCACTGCCCTGCCCAACGCTGAACAGAGCCAGGGCTTCAGAACAAGAAAATTGGGCCTTTGAGGCAGCCCCCGCAGCCCCGCGCTGCCTCCGGCCGCGGCCACTGGCGCAGGGAAGCCGGGTCGCGCCAGGACACGGGGGCGGTGGGTGACGCTAGGCCGGCCGGAAGAGGGGCTGGCGGGAGCCCAGGGGCTCTGTGGGGTGTCAGGGTGACCCCATTGCTGGGTGCCCCGTGGTGCAGCCACATGTGCTGGGCAGGTGGTGCCATGGAGGGTCAGAAGGGAGGGTGGGTGCAAGCACAAATGAGAGCCTAAAGCCCAAATCAGACCTGTCCTTTGAGCTCCCTCAGCCCACATTTCCCACAGAGGGGACAAGCACATCAGCTGCCTGATTCACCTTCTGTGCCTTCACCCCTGGGAGATGCTGGCATCCCCCAGGACTGTCTGTCCTCATCCTGGGTGCAGCAGCAATTGGAAAAATACTGTTTTGCTGAATCAGGCCTGAGTGGAAATGCTTTCGCCAGAGACGACAGATGTGGGATGCTACAGCTTCTCTCTGGCTCCCATTTTGGGATCTATGGCTGGGAAAGTGCCCTGGGAAAGGTTGGAGCATCCCAGGAGCTGGTCCAAGGTCAGCACACACTCCCAGCACCAATTCTGCCCCACAGGTGTTCACAGCTGCCCCCGCCTCACCTCAGGGCAGGGGCACCTCAGACAGGGGGGGTGATTTCTCAGCGTTTGGGGTACCTTGTACAGGTGTTTTATGTTACCCCGTGGAAAATAGGAGCAAATGGAGCTGACGCCAAGGGACCCAGTGTCCACGTTTTGCCTCAGCCCCTCCCATCACGCTCAGCTCCCAGCACACATCCATCCGCCGGGGAAGAATGCATGATGGATTGACCACGGGAGAAAAAAATTAATCAGGCTGGAGGTAGCTATGAATTATGTGGCTAAAATTGCCTCTGCGGCATCTCCTGCCGAGATGTCCCTGAGCAAAGCCCCAAGGAGCCTGAATCTCTGCTAACGTCCCATCGATCACACCCTCCTGGCAGGGCAGAGCCAGCATCCGCACACGAGGGTTCCGTGGGCTCGGTTGGCTTCGGCACAGCCGATTTACTGCCGAGCCCCAGCAGCGATGCAGAGGTTGATCCGTCAATGCTGGCTCATGAGTCCCTGAGTCAGCAGGTATCGAGCGCAGGGTGAGGCCATCCATCCATCTCAGGGAGCTTGGGATGAGAGGCTTGGGAGAGAGGCAGGAAAGCTGCTTGCCAGCATCCTGCATAGAACGGCTTCATCAGGGACCGCTGCGGGGGATCTGCAGGTCGGCCTTCACCGCTGCGGCAGCAACGAGGTGCCCAAGGTTGGTGTCACCCATGGCACTGGTCCTGGAGTGTGTCACCCTCTGTGCCACCATCCCTTCCAGGGACAAAGGGCACTGGGATGGTCACTGGTGGGTAAAACCAGGATCCCGCACCCCCCTTCACAGCCTGTGCCCGGTGAGATAGGCGTGGCTGCTGGGGAGGACATCCATGTGCCATGTCATTGACCTTTTCCCTGGCACTGTTTATACAAGGCTGGTTTTCCCCCCCAGTTTCCAGGGGGAATGCTGCTCCTCGTCCCCTCAGAGCCAAGGGACCCCACCACCTCAGGGTCCAGAGCCATGGGGCCCAGCCCACCCGCACCTCCCCAGAGAGAGCACCAAGGTGTCCCCAGGGCGCAGGTGGCTTCCCCAGGGCAGCCAGGGCCGGGGCGCTGCCCGGCCGCCGAGGCCACGAGCGACGGGCGCCCTGCGGCGGGGCCGGGGCTCGCCCGTGGGTGGGCACTAGATGGCAGCAGAAGAGCGCGCGCGGCAGCGGGCACCGGCACCGGCAGGGGCATGGGAACGAGCAGGGGAACGGGCACCGGCACCGGCACGGGAACGGATATGGGGAGGGGAACTGACAGGGGCACGGGCATGGGAACGGGCGCGGGAACGGGCGCCGGCACCGGCACCGGCACGGGGACGGGAACGCACGTGGGCCCAGGCCCGGGCACGGGCACGGGCACAGACACCGGCACGGGAATGGACAGAGGCATGGGACTGGGCATGGGAGTGGGCACAGGAACGGGCACCGGCACTGGCATCTGCACCGGCACAGCAACGGGAATGGGAAAGGGCATGGGAACCAGCACAGACACCGACACGGGCACCGGCACCGGCTCAGACACGGGCACTGGCATGCTCAGCCCCGGCACCGGGCGGCAGTGCAGCCGCGTCCTGCGGGGCTCGGGGCACCCCGGGGGGCACTGCGGGGACAGTTCGGGATGAGCCCGGGGACACCGGGGGTTCCCGCTGGCTGTCCCCGGTGTGGGATGCTCCACTGTGGTCCCGCAGGAGCAATTTGCAGAAGCTGAGGAAGGGAGTCGAGGTTTGGGGGCGATGGTGGGCCCAATGGATCGGATGGGCCAGGGTGCAGGGGGACATGAGGAGCCTGGTCAGCGGGCATCCAGTGTGTCCTGGCACACTGTCACCTTCTGCCCTGCGTGCCACGGCTTGGGGAGGCTCCTCTCACACCCATGCTTGTGCACAGAGGCACAAACACACGCACACGTGTGCAGGCCCCCCATCCACACAAGCATGTGGAAATACACGTGCATGCACACACTTGTGCATGTACACCCCTACATGCACACACACGTGCACACCCCTACACACACACAGGCACACCCACGAGCACATGTGTGCACTCCTTGGAGGCCTGCACACCTTGGAAACACTCACACACACACACACACACGCACATGTGTGCAGGTACACACACCCATACACACCTGCACACGCACACACGATGGACACAGGCCCACACGCAAGCACACACACACACTCACTTCCTTGCACACACACACCAACCTGCTCTGGCACACCTGGGCACAGGCAGGTGCCTGCACAGCCCTGTGTGCCCTCCTGTGCACGTTTGCAGAGCACACGCACACACACACATCCCTGCAGGCACTCACACACACGTGCACACACATGCACAGCCCTTCCCAAGGTTTCTCGTTAAAAAGTACCCGGGTAGGTAAATAGGGGGCAAGGCTGGGGGCCGCTGGTGGGGGCTGGGGCCAGGGCGGCCACGCTGGGGGGGCTCAGCCCAGCTGCTAATGACCCACGGCCGGTGCCAGCTCTCTAATCCGTGCAGAGGTTCAGGACAAACTGTACCAGCGATTATATAAACCGACTCGCCTCTATTTATTTAATTCCCTTTTATTTATTTACCGCTCAGCCAATTGAAGGCAGGGGAGTGGTGCATCCCCCGGCCCTCTCCCTCCCGGGCCACCCGCCAGCCAGCACTGAGGGCTGCTGTGTCCCCTGGAACCCCACAAGTCCCCCCTCCACAGAGCTGCTGTGGGGCCCTGACACACCATGGGTCCGCTGCCACAGGGCTGCCGTGTCCCCGGCACTCAGCGTGTCCCCCTGCCACAGGGCTGCTGTGGGTCCCACACCCCGCATGCCCCCTGCCCCTGCTGCGTGTGCACGCGTGTTCCTCAGCGTGTGTGTGGTGGTGTGTGCTGAGGGGACAGCCATGCATGTGTGTGCACACGTGTAAATAGGAGTGCAAGCACACTGGGGTGTGTGCACACGTCTGCACAGGCACAGGCGTGTGCACGTGCCCACGTGCTCACACGTGCACGTCCATCCACGTGTGCAAGTGCATCCGTGCACAAACACTCCCATGTTTGCACGCCGGCACCACGCAGGCGGCGGCCGCTCTGCCAGCTCCTGTCCCCCGACCCAGGAGGTGACGTGAGGACACGAGGCCCCAGCCGTGTCAACAGCCTGCCAGGGCCCAGACTGAGAGTTGGGGGCGGGGGGGAAGTCCCATGGGGAAGGCACAGGATGCTCTCAGGGTTCCCCTAGCACACGGTGGCACACTTAGCCACTGGCTCCCACCCAGACCCCTTCTCCCTGCACATCAGAAGGCTCAGGCAGAAGCAGTAGGGACACAAGGGGAATGCTGGACTGCACCCCCCATCACTGCCCCCTCCCCATGGCATAGCCCACCCTTCCCCTGCCGTTACATAAAGGCACAGTGACAGTAAATCAAGGGGCAAAACGTCTCCCTTGAATTAATAACTGACTTCCTGTGGTTGCAGATTCACCCTCAGTGCCTGTTTGTGCCCCCCCCTTCCCGCCCCCCCGCTTGGGTTAATGCTCCCAGGCGCCGTTTGCCATTAACCAGCTCCAGCACCATGCAGAGTGCAAGACTGGGGCCCAGTTATCCCAGTACAACCCAGGCAGGGATGTGGTGGAAGCCCTGTCTCCATCCATCCTGGTCCCGCTCGGGCAGGAGTGGGTGACCTGTGGTCCTGCCACCACTTGCCCAGTGCCCTGGGCCATGGCACCCCAGCAGCTCCTGTGCAGGGACAGGGCTGGGGACACGGGGAGCGGTGGGACACAGCCAAGGCTCCCTCCTGTCCTCACTCTGGGTACAGGGTCCCTCCACACCCTCGCCACCCTCCCCGCCCTCCTGCAGGATGCCCAGATAGAGTCTGGCAGAACCTGGTGGTCTTCCCACTGCCAGCATCGCCATCCCTGGATCTCTGTCCTCCCCCCGGCAGCCTACCAGTCTTCCCTGCACTCCCGTTTTGTAACTGGGAGCAGGCCCTGCTCGCCGGGAGCTGGGACTGGAGCTGGGGCCAAGCCATTGTGCTGAGCCGCTGACTCGTGCGGGAAGAGCGGGTGCTCCCGGATGAACCCGGCTGGCGCAGCCGTTTCCTGGTGCATTTCTTCTATATTCCAAAAAAAAAAGAAACAAAATTCTTCTTAAACCAGTTAAGGTTGCTAAGAGACAACAATGTGCTTTATATGGTGCTTTATTGACAAAGCCTAGCTCTTAATAAGCTCCGAAATGAGCGGCAAGCAGCTTGGGAAGCCCACACGGCAAGGCCGGACGCCGCACGCAGCCGCCTCCTTCCTCCCGCAGAACAGCCCTAACCCTGCCCCGGCAACCCCAAGGAAGGGCCCTTCTCCCCCAGGGCTGGGGCTGGTCTTGGCTCTCACCCCCCATCATCTCCCCCGGGAGCCTGGGGCACCCCTGGGGTCCAGCCATGCCCCACTGGCACCAGCAGCGTTTCATAGCCGCCTGCTTGGCACAGGTACAGTGCCGAGAGCCGCCTCCGCGCCCGTCTGCCAAACACCCACCGGCCCGGGCGCAGCCGGAGATGCTGCCGGCACCCTCGGGAGGGGGAGTGGAGCTGGCTGGATCCGTGCTGCCCATCCCCAGGCACGGCGGGTGCTGGGTGCTGTGAGCCCCACTGCAGGCAATAAACCCATCGTGGGTGCGAGAGCAAAGGGTGACGTGTGGGGCCAGACTTGGTGCCGGCAGGGTCAGGCTGTGCTCCTTGGCGCAGGTGCTGAGCACCGGGGCTGGGCCCTGCTCTGCCGCTGGCGTGTGCGGGCAGGAGCGGGCAGGCAGCGGTGCCAGCACGGCTGGCAGCCAGCTGGCACGGCAGGGAGGCTGCGGGCTCTGCGAGCAGCGGGCACCACCCTGGAGCTGGTGAGGGGCGATGGAGGGACAGATCGAGGTCATCGCTTCTGCCACTGACCCGCCATGTTGAGCCACCCCCAGCCTGTCACTACGCTGGGTGTCCCCAGGGGAATGGCTCCTTTCCAAGCATCAGCCTGGCCACTGGGGACCCCAGCATGAGGGACAAGGAATGGGCAGGAGGCAATGAAGGTGACAAGGAGCTGGTTGCAAGACGTAGCATGGAGTTTGGGGCACCTTGGGCTGAGGCCAAGGGCACTCTGAGTGCTCCGGTGTCTGGCTCTGCTGTCCCTCCTTTGCCACAGCTTGCAGAGTTCAGCACCCTAATTTCTCCCTGCACAGATGCAGTGGGTTCTCTGCAGTATCCCCACAGTGGGATGAACCCAGCCCCAAGCATCCTCATAGCCCCAGCTCCTGGTGCTGGCTCAGTGCCCAAAGCAGTGCCAAACCCAACCTTGGACCCGCCACAGCCTCAGCCCCTGAGGAACAGGGATGCTGCAGGCTCCTGGCTGCTCCCAAAACAGTCCCAGAGGAAAAACACGTGCAGGAGCACACGTGTGAGAAAGAGGAGGATGTGGGGGGTGGATAGCACCCCACTAGCCCAGGCCCCAGGCGCTGGAGTGCCCGTCAGCACATGGAGCCTGGGAACGGCGGTGGCTGAGTTGACTTTGGCTGGGGCCCGCTCCCGCCTCTCCCTGCCCACGGCGGCGCTCCTCAGCGCCAGCCCCCACAGCCTGGAGGGGATCCAACACCCCCATTCCCGCCATGGCACTGCCCCTCGGCACTCCTGGGCACTCGGGGGGTGACAGGCACAGGAGCAGAATGGGGGTACCACCCCACAGCACCTCAGGCTTGCCCAGCACCCCTCCCCGGCGGGCTCGGTGCCCCTTCCCCCAGCACCGGGGGCAGGTGGGGGCCGGGACCGGATCCGCGCCTGCCTTGGCCACGTCCCCAGCTTTTCAGCTTAGTGCTCAAATCAGCTTGTGAGGTGCCGGCTGCTTAGCACCCAAATCCCCAGCCAGGGCTAAAAATAACCCCCCAGGCCCGGCGGGTGGCAGCTGGCACCACTCAGCATCGCCATGGCACCATGGAGGGGCCCTGGAAATGCCACCACCGGGGTGGGATACGGACAGGGACCAAGAGGCAGGAGCTGGCCCCATCCCTCACCTGGGTGCTGTCACCCACCAGGGGCTTGAGGCTTCTGTCCCTTGGGACAAGGGGGCAAGTGGCCCAGTATTCCACCAGTTCCTCCCACTGGCACAACTGGGAGCAGTGCCAGGCATAGCGACCTCATGAGCGGGGCTTTTCCCCAGTGATAGGGTCTCTGAAGTATGCTGGGAGGGGGTTTGCAGGGAGACTTTAATGTCCTCATGCTCCATCTGTGAGATGGGTGCTGCCCTCACACCCCCTGACCAGCCTTGTCCCTGTCACAGCCCCAGTGCCCAGCCAGCCTGTGATGAGTTTGTGCAGCCTCAGCCCCCAGGGGAGGAAACTGGGGTGCTGCTGCTGCTGGGACCCCTTGGCCAGAGGGAGCAGGAGGCTGTGGCCACCACCTCCATGACAGTGACCACAACTGTCGGACGGGGAAAGCCGAACTCGGGAAGCCTCAAGCCACGTCCCTGCGGCCACCAGGCGTTCAGCAAGAGTTGTCACCTGCCGTCATGCTGGCAATAGGGCAGCGTCTGCACCCCTGGGGGACAGGGACAGGAACGAGGTGCCCCCGAGCTCCCTCCGGCAGCTCCCGGCGGCCTGGGCCGTGCCGTGCCTGCCTGCAGCACGCTCGGAACATCGCCGGAGCCGTCACTGGTTTAAAAATAGCGTCTCAGCAGAGTGCAACCGCGTTCCCTAAAAGCCATGTGGTTCAAGTTAGAGGATTAATTGGAAATGCTTATTTTGATTTGCAAAGTGATTGGATTTTTCCAGGGCATTTTGAAAGGAAAAAAGTCTGAATTTAATTATCACTATTCCAAAAAGCACCATGGGACCGAGTGTTTGAGGTCGTCTCATGTTTGCTTCACACCCCACTCCAAAATGCAGGCGGGCTGCAGGGATGTGGTGGGACGTGGTGAGGGTGTCCTGCTGTGTCCCACTCCTGCTGTCAGGCCGGGTTCCGGCTCCTGGCCATTCCCAGCTCCTGGCCATCCCGGACCTTAGGGAGTCAGGATGACCAGCGGCCGTAGGCTGGCCCCAGTGTGCGGCACCGGGTGGGACGAGAGCTCAGGGGGAACCGTGTCAGCACAGGCCAGGCCTGGTTTGGGGAGGGTTTTCTTTCACCAAGTCTCTTTGTTTTCACCAAAATGGATTTTTAGCAGTAATTGCCTTTTTTTTCTTTCTCAGGGAAAACATCATTTTCAATTACATTTCTCTGGGTTTCCATTGAAAAATGAAAAGCAAATGCTCTTGCTTGCTGGCAAAATGTGGAAAAATGTCTAGGAATATTTTTGTCCAAATGAAAACAGTTTCAGTTCTTTTTCGAGATCTCTTTTTTCCTGAAAAGAAACCACAGTTGCCTTCCCAGTTATTCTAGTCGGACTGGTTTCAAGATAGACTTCCCAGTTCCGAGGCTGGAGCTGGGTTCATGGTGCTGTGGGGCTGCTGGGGGGTGCCAGTGCTGCTGTGGCCCTTCCATGGCCAGTGGAAGGATGGAGCGGGGTGGCACCTGCACCAGCTCCTTGGCAGGTCTGGGATGCACTGGGCTGGAGAGACCCAGCCCTACAGCCAGGGATGCTCCGTGCAGGAGGCTGGGGCTGTGGGGTCCTCTCCAGGGATTTGGGAATGTGACCTGAACCTCACACTTCTGAGAGACTTTGGAGCCTAGGGATTGCACCATGCTCCTCACAGCCCCGCTCCTGTCTCAGGGTGGGACACAGGTGCAGCGTGGGGGTGTCTGGAGGGTGTGTTGGGGTATTCAGGGTGTCAGGGGTGTCTGGGGCCCGGGGCAGGCCTGGGATTCAGGACTCCATTTGGCACATGCTGGGCACAGCAGAGCACGCCTGCTCCCATCCAAAGAAACCCTGGATTCAGGAGTGCTGTCTCCACTCCTCCAAAATGCCCTTTATTCGGAGGCTCTTTCTGCTTTCAAGCCCCCCATGGCAGGTCTGGGCCTCAGAGCTGGCTGGGATGCTGGGCACACACGGATGCAGGATGCCCCACGATGGAGGCTCCAGCTGCAGGAGCCGTTGGCTCTGCTCACCCCACAGTCCTGCCAGGCCGGAGGAAAGGGAATACAGAAATCAATGTTCGACATTACCACTGGGTTGAGATTTGGCTCAGCTTCCCGGCCCGTGACGCTGCCTTCCCCCTCCTTCCTGCTCTGGGAGCACAGCCAGGATGCCCAGGCAGGTGGGGAGTGCCAGCGCGGGCATTTCAGTGAGTCCCTGCAGGTCCCGCCGGGTCTGTGCTGCCACCTCCCTCCTGCACACCCAGGCTGGGCTCCTTCCCACCACCCCCCTGTGCTTGGCCAGGGATGCTCCTGGAGTGGAGTTCACCCATGTCCAAAGTGCCACGGGAGCCAGGAGCAGGGTGCAAGACCCCTCATCTCTGCCACAGCGACAACCTTCACCCCAAAAGGCCCCAAAATGTTGATTTAAAAAGATTCAGGATCCAGCAGGAAAATCTTCCCCCATGGGTCTGATTTGCTCCCACCAGCAAGGAGCTGTGCCTCAGTTTCCCCACTTGTAACACAGAGGGACATGGTGATTCTCCTGCAACTCCATGGGACTGGGACAGCAGGGAGAGACCCTGCCTTGGGCCCCAGGAGGCAGCCTGGGGTGGGGACCACAGAGCCCCTTCTTCACCCCAAAACAGCTGGAGGGTTGTGCTGAGCCCCAAGGCAGCATTTGGGTGCAGCAGCCTGGAGGCTTCGGCCCCAGTCCTACGGGAGAAGGAACAGCCCCAGTGCTGGCAGCCAGCAGAGGATGTTTGCTCCTGCTGTCACGTGCCTCCCACCACATATTTAGACACTGGAGCAAGGCAGCCCCGGTGACAAACATGGTGCCACTTGGGTAAACAGCCCCTCCGAGGTGATACATCTGTGGTATGGAGAGACACAAGAAACAAGAAAAAAGGGGTAAAAGAGAAAAAAAAAAAAGGCAAAAAAGAGGGAGAAAAAAAAAGCGGGGAAAGGAGAAAAAAAAAAAGGGGGGGGAAGTAAAAAAAAGGAAAATAAAAGGAAAAATAGGAAAATGAAAGGCAAAAAAGCAAAATTAAAGGCAGAAAAAAGGAAAATTAAAGGAAAAAAGAAAAGGGAAAATAAAGGAAAAAAGAGCCAAGCAATTGTCTTTAAAAAAATATTTTCCTCCTGGCTCGCTGCAGAGCGGCTGGGCGAAACGCCGGGAGCCGAACGCCCTGTTTTCCTTGCTTCCTATTAAAAAAAAAAAGAAAAAAAGCACCACCCAGCAGCCCAAAGCGGGGATACAAAGTCCACTTGTGGCCCTGCGCTGCACCCTCAGCCCGGGCGGCAGCTGGGTGCTGGCGCGGGGCGCCTGGCACACAATGGGGGCTGTTGTTGCCGGAGCGGGAGCTGGCGGCGGTTCAGGGCCGGGCAGAGCATGTGCCGGCGGCCAAGAGCTGGCGTGGCTGGTGTTAACTCTCCAGGCCCTGCTCCGAGTTCCCCCGAGTGAGAAACAGGGAAGGAACAAATCCAAATCCACCGAATTCCCTTGCCCTGGCGTGGGGCGGGTTGGGGAAACTGAGGTGTTTGTCCCCACACAGCTCATTAATGCGCAGCCCCCAGCACCTGGTCCTGCAATAATTTGGGGTTTATGAGGCAAGGCAGGAGCAGGACCATGAAACACCCCCTGTGTAGCCCCTTCCCAGGGCTACCCAAGACCCCCCACCCTGCAGAGGGTGCCTGGCCCCTGGCACTGAACACTGACCCCACAGAGAGCACCCACTGCCTGCTGGGGACCTGCCCCCAGGACAATGCCCAGGCCTCGGAGCAGTCACAGCCAGCAGCACCCACAGCCCCCTGAGAGCCACCACATCCCCCAGGGAGCCTCCGGCAGGTTCACAGCATCCCTTGGTGCCTGCTCCTTGTGCCCAGGTTGGTGCACACTGGGACACCACAGTGCCACGCCAGCGCTGGAGGTCCCCTGCCACCACCTTGGGGGTCCCCTGCCACCACCCTGGGGTGCTGCAGAGGGGGTGGCCCTGCAAACCCCGTGGTCATACGGAAATATCCCATCTCCTGGTGCAGCTCGATTCCCTGTGCCAAACACTTGGGGCCACGTGCCCTCCCCAGCCCGAGGTCCATGAGCTGCAGGTGGGGGCTGCTGCCCCCCCACCAGTGCCTCATGCAGCCCCCCCCAACCACAAACCCCATTTTCCCTCCCCGTTCCACTGAGCTGCCTGGTCCCACTAATAAAAAAAAATAATAAGGACATGGAAAATTCTATAATATCCCCTTCCAGCTTCTTGGATTTGGCTTTCGTTAATTCGAAGCAGACCCTGGAGCGGGGGGAAGAAGGGGGGAATCAAATCAAACCAGAATCACGGCACGGAAAGCCAGTTTTCACAAAAAAAGACCCAAGCCAGCAACCCCAAGATTTGAATGCAGCAGGGAAGGGGAAAAAAAGTTTAATATGTGCTTAAAAACAAACGAGCAGTGGTATCATTTTTAATTAGGAGCCTATTTTCAAAGCCCTTATTACTTACAGTACGCTCAGCATCCGAGTAATTTTCCTCTCTCGTAAAATCGTGGCAGGGAAGGGGGAAAGGGAGGGAAAATGAGGGAAAGCGAGGAGGGAAAGCGAGGAGGGAAGGCAAGGAGGGAAAGCAAGGAGGGAAAGCGAGCCCTTTGTGCGGCCGAGAGCTCGGCAAGGCAAACGTCCATGCCAATTTGTCTGCAGTAATTGGTTTAGCTGCAGTCGGAGGCTGGCAATTGAGTCTGTGAGTTGCCAAACTTTTCCCGGGAAAGGGACCCTTCACCCAATATCACTTTTGCATACTCCCCCCGTTTGTGTTGCTTCGGGATGGGTCGCTGTGCGCCGGCACAATTGGGAACTCCTTCTGAAAAACTAATATAATAATTCTTTGCCATTCCCTTCAAACTTTCTTCTTGCAAATTCCAGCCCAGTTTTCTCCTCTGGCAAACAAAAGCCCTGGAGAAACCATTTCCTACCACAGCAAAGGCCTCATCTACAGGCCGCTGGAGGGTCCGAGGCCGCCGCTGGGCTCCAGGGCCGTGCTGGGAGGGTGAGCCCCACACCTGGCCCCGGTGTGGAACTGGTGCAGCCGGCCGATGGTGGTTTTCCATCGCTGCGTTTGCCCCTGGCATTGCCCTGGAGTGCTGGGCCCGGCACGCACGGCAGGAGCGGGGGCTGGGGCGGGGGCCGCGCCGGAGGTGTTGGATCCGCCGGCGGGAGCAGGTACCTCGTTACCTCCCCGCGCTTCTGTTTGCTTTGGCAACTGATTAAAATTCCCCCAGGATTCCTTCCCGCTTCTGTTGGGGCTCCAAAACACCACTACCGGCCGCTTTTGCCCTCGCCAGGCCTAGGTCCTGAGGACGGGACCCCCCCCAGGGGTGCCAGCTGGGACCCCAAAACACCCACCGCGCTCGCCGCACCCACCGCCGGCCACTTTCACTTTCAGCTCCCCAAAGCTTCCCTGCTCCTCCGCCCTCCCCTCCAGCAAAGCCATATTTGGGGGGATTTTTCTTCTCCCCCCACCCCTGGGTGCTGCTCCCCTTGGCACACAAGCATTTGGGGGGCAGGCCCTGGCATTGGGGCGCTGCTGGGCACAGTGTGGTGGCGCAGAGCCACATCCCTGTGCCGAGGATGTCACCAGGGTCATGGCACCGAGGTGCTCCTGCTCCCAAAACGGAGCTGCCGGGGCTGAGGGGCTGCCATGGCAGTGTGATGGTGCGGTGACATGGGGACAATGGCAGGACACACCTCTGCCAGCTCTGTTTGCAGGGAGGGGACAAAACCCAAACTGGGATGCACTAATCCCAAACAAAGAGTCAGGGCCATATTCCTCCCCATTCCTCCCACTCCAGAAATTTCCCCAAATTCCCCAACACCAACACGACAAACCAGCCCTGGGAGAGTGGCCAGACTTGATTTATGTCTTTTTGCGGACAAGAAAAAAAACAAACGAGTGAGGAAACGTTTCCTGGTTGCATTTGGGGTTTGGTTGTTGCTGGGAGTTTTTTTAAACGAGTGAAATTTCAGTGTTTGCAAGAATTCCTGGTGCCTCTGTCCACACATGGCTGCAAAAGTCCTGGTCCAGCCTCCCAGCGTGGGTAGGGCAGCAGCACCATGGGCCCATGATGGTGTTTGAAGCCATTTGGCAATCCCCCCAAATCCCCTTTTTGATGTAAAAAACAAGTTTTAGGGTCATTTGGGGGGGAGATTTGCTCCGGTGAGGTCACGGTTCCCAGTGCCGAGTGGTGTGAGAGCAGGGAAAGGGCTGCACAGGGTCTTTGAGGACTGGTTTCCAAGAAATCCGGGGGACAGGGGGTTGTTTGAGCCAATGGAAAAAATACAGAGTGGGGAGAAAAATTAGGGATTTATATTATTTTTTTTTTACATGCAACTTGCAGCCAAAAAAACAATAAAAAGCCACAGCAAAAATCCTAAAACCCCTTGAAATTCCTGCAGAATAATTCCCTGAAATCTGCTAGCAATTTTTAAACTGAAATCCCCTCCTCATCAGCAACAATTTCACTAGTTAAAAACCTCCTTTAGAAAGAAAGAGAAAAGGGGGGAAAAAAAAAATCTCTTTTCATTGCACGTTTTGGCTTTGAATCGAGCCAGGCCAGACCTCTGCCTGTTTGGGACCTAGGCCAAGAGCCATATGCAGGAATAAAGTAAATAAATTCTGGTCAAAACCAGAATATTCTCCTTAAAAGTTATTTTAAAAGCAAAGAAAGGCAGCAACAAAACTCCCAACATGGATTATTTCCCTTTCTCTCCCTCTTTCCAGACAGGGACGTGGCTCGGCTGTGCCATTGCACCCATTAGAATGGGACCTTGGAAAAAACCTTGCAAAAATGCTAAAAATTAACCCCAAAAAAGGGCTAATGAGGCTGGGGGATGTTTTCCCGTGGCAATGGGGGGTGACCAGGCCTGTGCTACTCCACAGGTATCTGCATCCCCCTGCCTGAGCCCAAAAGTTGGCATCGAGGTGTCTTAGCAGCACAAATCAACCATGAAATGCCCTTTAGAAATAAAATCCAGCTTTGCGGGGGGGCCCACAAATTTCCACTTGTTCCAAGCACTGGTTTTATAGATGGGGGGTTGTGAGCCTACGAACAGGCTGGGATAAAAACCCAAGGAATGAACAAAGGGCCTGATCCAGCCTCTCCATCCCTGTGCCGAAATCAGGGCAACTCAACTTCCACCCCCAGGGTTCAACCCTTGCAAAAAACCACTTGGAGAAACAGAACTGTGCCCCAAATCCCCCCCACACTTTTTGTTTTATTTGAGGCAACAGGGATGGCCTGCACAGGAAAATTAAACCAGGTTTGGATTCCACCCCCGTCCTCAAAACACTGTTTACAGGCAGCCTGGAAACTTAAAAAAAAATAGGATTTTTGTATTTTTAGTGTTTTTCTGCCTGGAGGTTACACTAGGAATTGGGGTTTGGGCTGAGGGGGCTCCAGTGAACTGGAGGGAGTGGGGACGGTCGCTGTGAGGTCTGGCAGCAGCTCTCCAGCCCTATGGGCAGCGCAGCCCATGGCACCCCAAACCCTGCAGCACCCCGGGGGCTGAGTGACCCCCTGGATCAGGGGTCAGGAGTTGGGGTGCCCTTCGCTCTGCCTTCGGCCCTGCCAGTGTCAGGGGACAGGTGCCACTCACTGCACTGAAATTATTTCCACCCTCGGCCACTGCTGTTATGGTTCCTGCAGGATCAGCCCTCACTGACAGAGGAGAAATGGGATCAATTTGGGGGGACAGACTGAAGGATTAATTTGGGGAAAGACAAGATGTGCCCCTGGACTACTGGAAACCCACCGGGGTGTCTCGAAACCAAGGCCAGCAGCCCTCCAGCCCCAGTTTTGAATCACCCAGGAAATACTCTTAACAGCATTACAAAAATAAATAACTACAGCAGTTAGGTATTTATTATAAATAAATATAAACAATTATTTTTAATAAATAAATAACTTCTTTATTATGAATAAATAAATAACCCCTTCCCCACCACCCTGCACCCTAGGGCCTTACAGAAGGGAAAATAAAATCCCAGCCCTGCTCTTTCTCTCCCATTTTCCCTCCTCGCCCACCCTGGCACCGCCAGCCCGGCACAGCCGGGTGATCTCCCACAGCACCCGGACTAAATCCAAATATCCACAGCCCCCCAAAATACACGGGACCAAGGGGAGACCAGGAATCGCTGGAGAAAAATAAAACCCTGGCAGGAGGGAGGGAGCTGCCAGCGGGCACCACGGCAGTCTTGGAAGCGGTTAAAAATTGGCAAATTCTTCCCAGGGTTTATTTTTGCGCCGTATCGCGCTCAGAGCTGGGCAGAAAATGCAAACTGAGCTCTGCGAGCGGAGTTACCGCCGAGTTTACATTCCTCGAGGCTTCTGGAGCTGGGACGAGGCAAGGGAACTGCTCATTTCAGCCTTTTTTTTTTTTCAGCTTTAAAACAGGGAAGTGGCTTTTTTGGGGGGGAGCAGATGGTGATTAAAAAAAAAAAAACAAGAAAAAAGTTCTAGATGTTTTAAATATAAAGAATTTTTCTTTTTTTTATAGACAGCTGGAATAAAATTAGATCTCATTTCCATAAGGCCGATGGCCGTACTTGTGTCTGACAAATAACTCAGCATATATCTATTTTATATATATATGTATAATACTGTAAATGTATAAATTAATGTCCAGTATCTCGGTATGCACGTGGTGGGTTTAGCAGGCAAAGGGGATATGGGGATGGATAAAATAAACCTCCAGTGTATCCAAAATCCCTGTTAAATTCAAGCTGAGCCCTTGTAAAAATGATCGGGCTGAGCACCCCCATTAAAAAAAAAAAAGGCTCAAAAGAGGGAGAAAATTGTGGAATAAAAAATAGTGGAATGACTGAGTAGCTTGCTTTAATTTTATTTTAAAAATATATCATAAATTATTTAGCTTATTATTTATCATGCAGAAACCACTCGAGTTCAAGGCAAACGGAGATTATGTTCCTGTTTGTTCAGGACTACGGAGCGTGCCGAAAAATCCAGGCACACAGTGCACGCTTCGGCCCTCAGCAAACTGAAAAAATATCTAATTTTTGTTGCCTTCCTATAGAAAAATATGGTTATTTGAAAGGATTAAGAGATTAAAGGATTACTCAATAACAAGGGTTAAAAATCCAGGTCCAGACACAAAAGGGGTCGATAGAAATGAGGCAATCGTTCTCCCCCCCTCCACGTCCTTCACCACTCCCGGACCAAACCCAGCGCCCGGGTCACTGCCAACTTTCAGAGCGGGACTGGGGAGGGGGCAAAGCCCCAAAACCCCCCCAGCCCCAGCTGCAAAGCGGCCTGTGGCTTTAAGAGATGGGGTGAAGCCGGGGGGGTTCCTGGGGAGGGGGTGAAGGGAAGGCTGGGGAGAACACGAGAGCATGGGGGGACAGGGATGGATGGAGAACCCTGGAGGGGATGGAGGGGCAGGAATGGAGGATGCTCGGAGAGGGCTGGAATCGGGGGGTGAGGGGGACGCAGCCGGGGTGTGTGTGCCCCCTGCGATTGGTGGGTAGCAGGGAAGGTGACCAGTGCCGGTGTCTGCACCCGAGGGTGGGGGGGGC
>WBMZ01000646.1:0-52817 GCA_013400975.1 Atrichornis clamosus | reverse complement strand
CTCTCCCGGCCGCGGAGGGAGGGGCGGCGGCGCTGGACCGGCCCCCAGCGAGGGCTGCAGGGCAGCGGGAAGCGCGGGCGCCCCCGGCCACGGGTGAGGCCGTCGAGGGGGTGGCGGGGCGCGAGTGGGTGCCGCGCCCCGTACGTGCCCCAGCAGCCCGCGCTGCGGCTGCTGCCTTGTTATTGAGGGCAAAACGCCGCCCCGGGCAAAACCGACGCCCTTTGATGTTGAGGGAAAAGCACCGAGAGTTGGAGGCGGGCGGTTCGCTCCGCCGCCGCCCCGGCGGGCTTCAGTGCGGGCTGCCCGGTGTGAGCAAGCGCCTGGGCCGGGAGAGGGACAGCGCAGCCATGGGGCACAGGCTTGTCCCCGCCCGGCACGACGGCTGCGGGGCAGGGGAGCGTGTGGGGGGGCGGCGACCCGGCCGCGCGGAGGTGCCGAGCCCCGGCAGGGGTCCGGGGGAAGCGTAGCTCCTCCTAGACCCGGGCAGGGGTGCTGGGGCCTGCACCGCCCGGCCGCCGGGGCCCTTACGGGAGATACTGGTTCAACACCCTGCAGGGAGACGAACCCGCATTTTCCATCTCGCCGCGGCGAGGCCGGCAGGCGCGGCTGCTTGCCGTCTGTGCCGACTGACCGTGCCTGCCCGCCTGCCCCGGGCACACCGCCCCAGGGCCGGGGACATGGCTACAGGGGGCCGGGGCTCTCCCCGCCTGCCCCCGGCCCGGGCCGGCGCGGCGTGAGAATGACTCCGCGGCCGAATGGTGCCGGCGCTCTCCCTGGGCGCTCAATTAGTATTTAATGTTTAATGAATGCTCAACTAGTCCTCTTCTAATTAACGCTTAATTACTTATACGAAGTGGAGCTGCTTCAACAGGAAGGACAACGCCAGTCTCACTTCGGAGCATCTGAGGGCCCAGCGCAGAGGCGGGGCAGACACCAGGTCAACCCGCCTGCAGCCGGTCGGGGTGCCTGGCCTGCGGTGTGTTTGGTCCTCCAGCTACTGAAGAAAATAGGGGCCTTTTCTAATGGAGTCACTTCCTCCTCCGGCTGAAAAAGTGTTAACTTAGTTAATTTTTATTCATCAACAGTCTACACAGTCTTGGCTTAGGACAGCCACACAGAACCTCCTTGATGGCAGTGAATGTGCAGCAGCAAGGTTTGCCCAAGCACATGAAAGATATTAAAAACCATGAAAACAGCCTAAATTGGGGAATAGGTAGAGTTGATTTACCATATTGCAACCAAACAGAAATCCGTGGGAACCCTTGTCTTTGCCTGCCTCTCTTAACCAATGTCACTCAGTCAACTGATAAGCAGCTGTACCACCAATTAAGTCCTGTGTCCTCACACGTAGTGGCCTTCCACCAGCTGCCTTCAAACAGGCAAGTCTATGATCATGACCTTAAGCTTAAGTTTTTGGGTTGTTGGGGTTTGGTTGTTAATAGAGATAGTGAAATAATCTGCAAATGAGAAAGTTAA
The DNA here is from genome assembly GCA_013400975.1 of Atrichornis clamosus. Lineage (NCBI taxonomy): Eukaryota > Metazoa > Chordata > Aves > Passeriformes > Menuridae > Atrichornis > Atrichornis clamosus. The sequence goes on along the minus strand of WBMZ01000646.1, from coordinate 51,341 downwards.
TGTCTGTCTTTTCCCCTTCCTTTGATGACTTTTTCAACCAGTAGAACCAAAACAATTAAGTAAAGAGCAACATTTAAGGGCTGCATTAAGTTCTTACAGCTCAGACAGGTAAAGTGCTTTAGTGATAACAAAACCAACTCTAAATTTCCCTATCAGATGCAACAATCATGAGTAATGCAGCCCAATTATTAATTTCTTACTCTATGTATGCATTGCCAGTACTAACTAATTATAGGGAAAGGATAAGAAGACAATAATGAACATTGCTAGATAAAATAAGCAAAAATACGAAACTTTTAGACTTAATGCAAGCTAATAAGGAATGACACTAGCTTCTCTGAAAAGTCGTAATAACTACAAGTGTGAGCAGGATGACTGTATTGTTCATATTAAAAACTGCTGGAACACCAAAATAGGGGAAATATAACTTTATTCAGGTGTCTAACTGCATGTTAATATTTGGACTGAAAAAAGCTGTCAGTCTTCTAAAGTAGTTGGGACTATGTTATCAACCTGACAGTCATTATTACACTTGCTGTCAAGTTTTGAGTTTGCAAGATTACACTTGGAAAAATTAGTTATTTGAACTGTGGATGTGGATTTCTCTCTTCCCAGCCACTGATTTTCATAAAGTCCATGGGAACTTAATTATCTTTGAGACGTCTCCCCCTTTCAAATGTAGTTTAAACTACAACTGACAAGTTCAAAAGGTGTTGAATGGAAGTGAGGAGGGACAGCCAGCCAGTCCAGTCACATAAGCCCTGTTTCCTCAGGGAACAAGGCTAAAGATTTTTTCTTGATCTTGAAATAGCTGCCCTATGTAAACTGTTTTGAAGTAATTTCTTCATACAAAGTACCTTAATTATATACAGCTCTTTCAAAACACATAAAAGGCCGGGTACTTGCCCTGAAGAGCTTCTATTTTAACTCAGATAAATGTAGGTGAGCCAGTATTGCCAGTGCAAGAGGGCACAGAGACTGAGCTTCTCAAGGGACTCCAAAGTGGGACCCAACCTGACAGAGCACAGCACAAGAATGCTTGACTTTCCGAGCACCAGACGGAAGTGTTTGATTTCAGAAGGCAAGAAGTACCCTTGCTCTGCAGATCAGGCTTCTTCAACGTGTTCTCAAGCATTCTCACCCTTGTGACATTAGCTGCTTGAGAAATACCTGATCAAAGGCATTGGCAACTGAAAAAACTCGATGACCTGCCTATCCATTCCTCGGACAGCGTGGAGGAAGCTGTTTCAAACACACTGCATGAATCTTTACAGCCACATTCTAACCTGAAAGCAAAATGCTGCCTTCTTAACCAAGAAATGTAAATCTTGTTTGTATTTATATTCATACCTGTTTATGTTAGCATTAAAATATTTCCTCTGTTTTTGGCTGGGTTTTTTTTCTCATTAGCTAATGTAAGTTGCCACAGCCAAACCCCTAATTTAGCAGTGTAATTAAACATGTGCTTTGCTGGTCTCCAGTGGAAAGAGAGCATAAGCTACTATGATTTGTTGAATCAAAACTTCAAGATGTGTCTTGAGGGATCAGCTAGATGTTATTTTCTTAGATGAGTTCATCTGAGTCAGCTGAACATAAATGAAAACACTTCTTAGAGCACACATTAGAGAAAAAAGCTGTATTTTTACTAGTCATTAGCAACTTTGTGGTAACTAATAGATGGTAATATCTAGAGTGGACAGTTCTTTAATTTAAACATTTATTTTCTAGTATAGGTTCACCGTCAGCGGGAAAAAGAGCAACAAACCATTTAATGAAGAGTAAGTTTGAGCTTTATCATTCACTAGAAGGTCATAAATAACTGGATTTCAAGTAACATACGTGAAAACCCTGGAGACCCTTCTATCTTCAACAATTCTAATAGTGTAGTACCCACACAAATTCATGCTGGAAAGCCAGTAACTTGGAGTATCTTTAAATCACAGTATCATAATTCACCCAGCAATGAGAAACAGAAAGCCTTGGAGTTCTAGCAGTCACATGACACCCCAAAAAGTGCACTAGCCAAAAACATTTAAATAAATGAACTATTACTCTTCAGGCTTTAGCATTCTGCACAGACTGAAACTCAAATATCCCACACTAACAGTGCCAGGCTTTGTTAGGCTGAAAACTCATCTGGAGTACTGCTGGCTCAATGTGCTGCAAAAGTATTAGTAGAAAAACGGGAAGGAACAACGTACAAACCAACACTAAGAGAGAGAAAGTCCGAGAAGCACCAGACCCACTTGAGTCCCTGTTTCAAGTCCTACAGAGAGAAGATTTCATACTGCTCTCCTGCAGGTGAGTGCCATAGCTACTGGCAGAGAGAGAGAGAGAGGGTTGCAGATGGGAATAAAGACTTGCTGCTTGTGTTCTTTTAAAAGCATGGGGGAATAATATACTTAACGAAACATTTGACCTGAATCAATTATTTTTGTGATTCACTGAGGGGAAAAAGCAGTTATATTTTAAGTTAAATGATTTCTAAACTTAACCAGTGACCTTGCTGTCAGTCAAATAGATTTGAATTACTTCAATTCACTATAATAACTGTTCCTTGTTTATGCCGACCCTTCACAAAGCCACAAAAGGGGGGTTACTATTATGAGAAATATGACTTAGGTTAACTCCCAAACTGCCTTCTTCCGAATATCAGGAGTTTGGCATATACTCTTTAAACGTTTTTTAGTATTTCTTTCAAGTATATCATGTTCCAGGTTAGCAGTGTCTTCTTCAGAGTTAGCAAAAAAACCACTTTAAATTTATCAAGTCCACTCTAGTACGGAATTCACTCCCTGCCTCTTCTAGCTCTTTGTCTGCTATGCATATAGAGGATATAAACAGCAATAACTGGATTTTAAACAATTTCAGCTTTACCTGAGCAATCTGTGCAGGGAATGCAATTATTTAGATTGGGGAACTTACCTGAATGATCAAGGGGCTATAAATGTGAAATCTGAGAAGAGTGAAGTGAAACAAACGTATGTTTTCTTAATAGTCATATTTTCCCACAATACTGTATTTTCTATTAAGTCAGGATAATTTAGCAAAACATTTCATATCTTCAAGAGAACAGGACAGGATCTGTCTACTTCCAATTTATTTTTTCACTGTAAAACTAAATTTTTAGTTCAAATGTACACTGAAAACTGACCATTTTGCAACAGCATATAGATTAATGAGAATACTGAGCCTGCGTGTTTAATGGATTTTTTTGAAAGGAAATAATCAGCTCAAGAAGCATAGATGTAAATATAAATCCCATATTATTTTTTAGGTGACAAACACAGATTTAGATACTGGATGTATTAAAAAGAAGCAGAAAAATTGAAAGGAGCAAATCATGCAGAATCGAATAAATGGAAAACTTTCAAAAAAACTCAGGAAAGACAAAGAAGCATTAATAAAATTGAACAGATCCTTACATGAGTATTTAGGAGAGGAGGGAGATAAATAAGAACAGGCATGTCAGAAAAGGCATGTCTGCTCCCATCTCCTCTTCCCCAGAGCTAGTTATTTCCATATACTAAAATATTTCCCCCCCTCCCCTTCTGTCAACAGGAGCATCTGTCAGTTAAAGAAATGCTCTATAAAACTAATGGAGGTAGTTGATTTTATGATTTAAAAAATTTAACTGTGTATTAACCTGAAGATTTCTGGTGGGGTTTAAAAAGGGGAAAAAAGAGAGTGTTGTTTGCCTTACCATGATGATGATGATAATTCTTTCTGCTGTTTACAGAAGAATAAACAAACTATTGTGTGTGAGATGCAGTCCTGTGTGTCACTAACCAAACCCTTTTTCTTAGCAATCCTCCCACGCTTTTTAACCCCTTCTTTCTTCTGGCAGCACTCAGGTAAAAACAAGCAAAAAAAAAGGAAGTAGTATCTGACTTGAGCCTTTCTAGCTGATAAGTCATTTGGCAGACAAATTATAACTATGAAAGGGGCTCAATTAGAGGATAGGAGAAGGAACTGCAGAAGAGTGGCAGCAAGTCCTTCGGTAAGCAGCTCTACAGAAGCAGAGAACATGTTGCAAAGAACTATGAAGTTAGTGTTGGGCAAACGCCTTACGTGTATTCATTAACATGCAATATTAGAGTGTAGATATGCAACAGTAGGAAAAAATATACCACACACGTTGGTTCTCACAGACCTGGTTACTGTTTTCTGATCCACATTTAAGATGACTAAAGGAAAAAAAAAATCACTTGTGCCTTTATGCAGAAAGCATATATAGGTATCTTTGTTCTTCACCTTCCTGGGTTGGTATATTAAGTCTGTATTTTTCAAGCTACTTGTGGTTAAACGGTACTAAAAAGGGACTTGAAAAAACATAATAGAACTAGCACCAAAAGTAGGATTAGGGATTATTCAACACTCAAGAACTGAGAGAATATTTAAACTCTTCTGAAATTGGAAGACTTACAGAAATAAAATTACATGCAAAGAAATAGTATTAATATAAATTATTGCACTTGTAACTCTTTGTGTTTCAGTACAAGAGAAAGTGAGGAAGTTGGATATGAGTTAGCCTCACATTTTCTCTCTCAGGATTTTGACTTGCTGCTGGGTCAGAGCTGTGTCATTAGATAATCTACTCAGTGTAAAGATTCAGCAAGACCACCTCTTTCAAAGTAGAGAGTGAAAATAAACATATACGTGCTTTATACTAAGAGACAGGAACCTGAAAATACTTTTCTGTTGAGCAACAAAGGATAAATGGCAAAAGCATTTTCGAGGGGAAGAGAGTGACTTGGAAGTTTTTTAGGTCTCCCCTAACCAGAAGACACAACTAATAAATGTAACCCCTTTCTTTCTGTCATTTCTGAATGCAATTCAGAATGATAAAAAATCTGTTATGTAAGTGGTTTGGATCTACCAGGTTTCTTTCTTTTAGGCTTGTAGGTATCTCTTCTGTTTTATGAGAGTGTACAGTGTCATGTCACTAACTCTAAATGGTGTATATTGGTTAGTATAGATTTAACATAAATTGTCTAATTTAGTTCTATAGGTTACTGTAACACTTACCAATTCTTTTTAGATGAAGTATTTATGTATAATAAATAAACCAGAGATAGGAAATAGGGGGTTTTTTCTGCAAACCTAGGAGTATTTGTATGACAGACTAAGCAATCAATCTCTGGAAATTAGCTCTTTCCTAAGCACCATCAATCTTGATCTCTTCCCCACTCTTTCACACAAAATTGTTGCTGTCAATAGGAACTCAACAGTCTAGAAAGTATATGACATTTGAAAAAGTCTTGCAGCATTACATTAAATGATTATAGGGCAAAAAGGAAATAATCCTACAGAGCCACATACATTATCAGTCTTTGCCAAACACGGCATTGATGTGGCTACTCTGTGCTGGTTAACTGAGCTGGCTTTTCCTGGACATCTCTAGATGACGCTGCATGTGGCCTCGCCTTGAGTCCTGTGTGCAGTGTTGGGTGCCACAACATAAGAAGGATATTAAGCTATTAGAAAGCTTACAAAGGAAGGTTGCACAGATGGTGAAGGGCCCTCAGGGGAAGCCGTATGAGGAGCAGCTGAGGTCACTTGGTCTGTTCAGCTGGGAGAGGAGGAGACTGAGGGGAGACCTCATCACAGTCTACAACTTCCTCTTGAGGGGAAGAGGAGGGGCAGACACTGATCTCTTCTCTGTGGTGACCAGTGATAGCACCCAAGGGAATGGCCTGAAGTTGCATCAGGGCAGGTTTAGGTGGATATTAGAAAAAAGGTTCTTCACTCAGAGGGTGGCTGGGCACTGGAACAGGCTCCCCAGAGCAGTGGTCACAGCACCAAGCCTGGCAGAGTTCAAGAGGCATTTGGACAATGCTCTCAGGCACATGGTGTGACTCTTGGGGATGGCCCTGTGTAGGGCCAGGAGTTGGGCTCGATGATCCTTGTGGGTCTCTTCCAACTCAGGATATTCTATGATTCTATGTAGCTCAAGAGTGAGGCAGGATTTCTAATACACTCCTGTTCCCAGTGTCTCTTGTTAGCTGGCTCTAAGTGCTCAGCAGACGAAGGATATAGATTGTCTTGCTGTACAAGGAAGGAAACCTAGGTCTTACCTGCAGTTTTAATTCAGTCTAGGGAACATATGCCTCAGAGTTAAACTAACTAAAGCACCGAAGTGTCCTTCAGCAGCTCTAGCTCTAGATACCTAAAAGTAACCTGTTATGTAATTCGAAATGAATAAAACCAGAGATCTTTTCCTTGAGTAAAGTGGATAGTCTGAAACTATACATGGAAAACCAGAAGTCTTTTGCTAGTAACACAAGGACTTTCCCCAGATCAGACACAGTAGAATACTTGCTGTCACAAGCATACAGGGCAAGAGGCAGAAAGCCATTCTTCTGAGCACTGTGTTACTAAGGTGAGGCTACAAAGGTGTAAAAGAATAAAGACAGTAAACAAACTGCAAATTGGACTGCTAATTTGACCAAAGCAAAATTTCATAAACAGCAAAGTGAACTACATGTTTAACATGCTTGCTTTGGAAAGTTGATGTGATGGTCCTGTAACAGAAAAAAAATATTGCATGTTTATGACTCTGAAAACCATTTAGCAGGATGAAAAATGACAATATTTAATCAAAGTGTATTTAAATATGAAATTAATATAATTTCTCTTCTCCACAGTAGTTCTCATAAAATAGATTAAAATCATGCAATGTAAATCCTATTACATATAATACCAGGGTCCCATTTGGTACCTTTAAAAAAACTGAACCTTTCAACTGAAATATGTGTCAAGTCAGCTCCTAATATGAAAGTATCAAACATAGCACCTGTTTTGGAAAATTTGAGTTTGATAGTCCATGTGCTTTCAAAAGCCCCTTTATGAAATGTGTAAAGTGTTTACACTCCTTGATAACTTCTTTGGTGTACAGGTTTTTCATCATGTACAGATTAAGAGTTTTAAGTACAAGGAGCTATTACTACTTAAATACCTTATCCCGACTTCATAAAAGTTGGCTGGACACCTCATTTTACTTTTGAATTACAGTATTATAATTCAGCATTTATTCTAAATAACAGTGTTTACCTAGGCTTCCAGAATTCACTAAAATTATTTCTTAAAATAATTATTACAGAGAACTGCCTTAATATTGGTTAGAATAAATTTTATAAAACCAGTATGAAGAAAATAGGAATGACTCCTAAACCACTGGTTCCATATAATGCTGTGGGCAAAAACCTAAATCAAGTGGAACAGTCCTTCAGACTCTTTGCTTATAGTCCCACAATTACATCCATATCACAACATTCTCCATTAAGCAAGAGAAACTTCTAAGAGGAAATGTTTTCATAAAATGCATTTATATTCTTAGGTGTGTTTATTTTCGGCTCCAAACAGAACTAATTAGTATAGAAAACATTCAAATAAACAGTACGTCTGTCTAGAAAACAGATACATTATTACTTCTGAAGAAAAAGGGAGTGACATGTTTTCCTGCTATTACAGATCTATTATTACAGACATACTGCATTATGCTATTATGTACTCAAACTACTAAATGTTAGCTGCTGAAGATATACAACTACACCAGCATTTAAATCTCACTAATATTATTTGTGGATAATTGAGTGATAGTTCTGATTCTTATCTGGTATTAAAATACCCCACATCATGTCTTATTTTTAAAAATATTTTTTCTTGATTAACAATAATGCAGGAGGGAATTCAATCAAACTGGATGAAACTGTACAGTTCAGAAACACCCAGATTTTCAGGAAATGTCAAGAAATACACAGGATTACTGATCCTGCACTTGAATTTCTGAAGATGTTAGTTTGGACATAGGCCAGTCCAACATGATTTATGATTGGCTTTGGTGTCTGTAGCTTAGAACAAGAGACTTGACAATGGTATTTTTAAAGCTAACCCTTAAAAGCATCATGATTAGCCAAACACAGTTGTAGCTACAAAAGTTCTAGTGTTGGGGTCACACTATTTTAGATACTCTCTAAATAAATTATGGCAAAACCACCCCGTTAGGAACTCTTGGAGTCCCCTTTGCATAAGCTTACTCCTATTTGTCGGTGCTTTGGAATGCAGGAGGGAGGTGGTTGTCGACCATTAAAACTTGGTAGACAACAAGTGTTTCCTCTACGTAGAGGGCAGGAATGCATGTTCTCTCCTGTTCCTAATCTACTGCTTCCCTCCCACACCTTCTTGGCACCTGGTGGGAAAGGGTGGGAATACAAGTCTCTCCTACTCTGCATGGTTTTTCTCTAGCTACCTATCCTTTTCCTCTGCAGGTGACTCCATGTTTTTGTCTCTTCTGCAACTCAGGCTTTCCCAGGCGGCTGAACGGTGAGCCTGACAAGACTCTTCAGTTTCCCAGCTGTGCACAAGGCTCTGAACAGCAGCCACCAACAAGCAGGGTGAGCTTCTATTTTGCTGGGCAGCCACTTAGAAAAAAAACTCTCACGAACTGTCTATACATTTTCCATGTTTGGAAAGTGGGTTTCTTTTTCAGGTCCAAGAGTTGAAAATTTATCAGTCAAAATCTGATAAAAACTAAGTCTGACACGCCAAATTAAAAACATACCTGCGGTGTTTCCAGAAGCAAAACCATCAAAACTCCCCTGGAGAAGAGGGAAGGGGAATATCCAGAATTACCTCTGATGAGCCTTTAAAAATCACAAGTTTCTCTAGATGAAACACAAAAAACCTAGACAGCTCTTGATGCTCTTTTTATCTAAACTCTGATTGCTAAATATTTATGGTGTAATTTGTCAGATTTTTCAGACTTTTCAAAAGCTACACTTTTAAATCCCTATTTGCCTTGGAGACAATTATTCTCTCTTTTTTTTTTTTCCAGCAAATATACCCTAGAAAGTAAATTGGTAAAAGAAAAAAAAAAAAAGGGAGCGGAATTGCAAAAATAGGAGCAGAAAAGAGGATATATTTTCATTTGCATGTCATAAGGTATGATTCAGAGGAAATTAAGATGTCAAAGTTTCATTATAAAAAGGCAATGTTTGTAGTAGAAAACATTACATTCTATTTAATCTTTAGGTAGTGTCTGTAACCACAACAAACTCAAAATTTATCTGGTGAAATGTTGCCTACTGTGGTTTTGAAAATTATTTGAAAAATACTAGTTTGTAGGAATGGTAGATTTCTTTCACAATCTCTAAATCTTACTGAAACAGTAGTTGAGGCAGTTTCAAGTGGATCATGCTTTGCTTTTGCAGATCTTGAGCCATGGCAGGTCAAGTGCTTGTTTTAAAGAGGTAAGTGAAGGAGCATTCCAGCTTATTCAGTATAATTCAGTTCTTGAGACAATAAAACCAGAAAGATGAAGCTTTTCATGACTATGCTCTTCAAACCCATTATTACACTGCAGCTGGAGCTACAGAGCAATAAATTGCACATATATATATATACATATATATACACACATATACACATTCCTAATTGTCATATGCATTATATAGCTTAAAAAGTGGCAAAAGCCTGGTCAGGAGGAATGAACTCTTAGTAAACGCTTTGTGTCTCAACCTTCCCAGATCTGAGGGTGCTCAGGTGTACTGTGCTGAGCCACCTGGTCACGTAGCATGGCAAAATGGAAAGAGGGCCGCACCCAAGGAGGGAGCAGAGCTCGCTGCCAAGGTCCTGAAAACCATTCCAACACATTACACAAGTGTGGAAGTGGTACAAGAAAAGCACGATGCAAAACAAGTCCTCAGCTCTCCGCACAGATCATTGCACAGCAGCCCAGCGTGGAGGCCAGAAACAAAACTCTAGCGATTCAAAGAGCAACTTCGCAGGACTGTACTCAACCAGGGAAAGAGAAGGGAGGAATATACCCTTTGGGAAGACAGCAGTAAAGTCCCTGGCGTCATCCTAAGGAAAAGTGACATACTAGCATAAGTAACACCTGTGAAATGTTGAAATGCTATGTAGCTAGTTGTTTGGCATGATGATACACAGAGGTGGGGCAGATAAAGGATGGTCACTGATAATATTAGACTGCCTGGTTCACACTCCCATGTCACCATTACCCGAGTCATTATGTACCGTCAATGCTTGATCATTGATGACAGACCTCCTTAATTATTTGCAATGCATGAATGGTTCATTGCCTTCTCTGGGCAACACCACACTGAGTATGTGGCTGTCCACATTATCTCACTCATGCGGAAGTGTGCTGGTTTGATAGACCTTTTATTTTGTCACTGCTTGGGAGACTGTGGTTTATGCAGCCATCCAGCCCTGAAGACCTCAGCGCTATCACATTCCAGGACCACTGCTCATATGATTTTGAGCCATCACTAATCCTCTCAAACAGAAACACACTTTCATCCATTGCTTCTCCTAAATTTTTTCACAGTATTACATGGAGCGTGCAACAACTGAGATGAAATTCAATTCCAAACATAGCTCAACATGAAGACCATTCAGGATTCAATGTAAAGTTGAACATAACCTTTTAATACTTCACCGGCATTGAGGAGAATGTATTGAATTGCTTGGAAGGAGAGTTGTCCAAGTGACATCTGTCTTAAGTTGGCAGCCAAGAATAAATACACGTCAGTTGTCTGATACAAGTTAAAGCTTGTTTGGGTTTTTTTTTTCACTGTATATATAAAACCCCAACAATCTCCTCAATAAACTTTGTGAGTACTTGAAAGATATCAATCAGAGTAAGAATTTACTGGTATGCCTATTCTGCCTTCACATATATTCTAAAGGGGTGAAGGGAACCTTCTTGACCCAGTACATCCACTGCCACCTTGAATGCCAAAGTACTAGTCTACAAGACTGATTCCTCTTGCATCAATATCCCAGGACCTATGTTCCTTCCATGACAATGATAAGTAGCTCCATGCCATCTTCCCTCCTGTCTTTTGCCCTTCTCTAAGGTCCATATTTCTTGTCAGCTGTAATCCTCTACACCTATAATCAACGACAGCTTAAGTGCTCTTCTATTAAACTCACCAAAAAGCAGCAGAAATACAAGAGGAAAGGATGTTTTCATGGTTTCTCTGAATCAGCCATAAGAATTGGACATAAGCTAACCTAGATGTTATTTTTAGGAGTAAGAGAGTTGTATCTTAAGCTATGTTGGAAACAGCAAAATGAAAACCTTTTAAAATTAATAATGAAATGGATTTTTGGTTCAAGTGGGGATAAGAGGCATAATGAGCTGGGAATATGGAAAAAAAAGTGGACCAACAAGGAAATTGCCATGATGCCATCAGTCTAGTCAGCAGCACGGTATTTTATTAAGCAGAGAAGTAATTTTGTTGAGCAATACTCAGAGGAGTTTTGTCATGGATAGCTGAGAACCTCTCTTGTGCTGTAATTAGCCATAAACTTCAAGACTTTTTGGAAGACAAAAGGATGAGCATGTCTTTAGTGAGCTCTGTTACAAAGCCAAATCATAATAATCAGATATTGGACCTGATGCCCAAGCTTTTTGACATCGTGACTTCTCAGAATTTTGGTCTCTGCCTACACAGTAAGTATGACACAGCATGTGTAAAGAGTTGCTTGATCCTTCTGTCTTCACTATTAGCAAATATGGCTGAATTGAGGACACCTGTCATTTTCTTCTATTAAAGAAACACAGCTTTGTATCCAGAGCATCTCTGCTGCAGTGTTATGAATGCTTGCTGTGTCCTGGGAAACCTGAGCAGAATGATGCTTAACCAAAGGTACGTATCATTATGGGTACTCTTAACTAAGGAATCATTAATTCTGTTATGTGTCTCAGACAGATCAATTCTATTAGAAGGGCAATTCTACTATGAATCACTTACTCTTTTAGGGATGCAATTAGCACAATTGTAGTTCTTTAAGCAGAGACATAAAATAAACCCAACTTACAGCAGAATCCTAGAAAAGCACAAACCTTTTATCATGTAACTCAAAGCATTTAAATGACAGAAACTGCTTTTTCAGTCTTCTGAACACTTGTACTTCCATTTTTGGGTTAGTTTTCTTTCCTATCTGTTGTGAATTTAATCTATAAATAAGTAATCGTTCTTGCTTTGGGGTTTTGGCTTGCTTTCATGCAATCTTTGTGGTGTCTCCTCTCTGGTATCCCTCTTGTCCTCTCTCCCTCCTCCTATCCAGTCCTTAACAAAGAACAGATACAGATAAAGCAATGGACATGGAATTATTACAGCCTTAAAGCAAATGGGCTTGATGTACACAAATTCATATCACATTTATCTTTTTTTTTGCTTTAAAATAGACATGATATCTAGGTTCTATGAGCCTGAGAAGACTCACTAAGGGTGACTTACAACTACAGCTGGCTGTTCAAGTGTCCTGATTCAGCATTCCTACAGGTACAACAGCAACCGTGCATTATTAAGAGTAAATTCCTTGTATAAGCACTCTGCTACTTCTGTATTTTTAACGAGAAAGATTTATGTTAAAAGACATGTTAATAAACCAGAAAGAATTAACAAAAGCATAGTTCAGTCCTCCACTCTTATCTAGTACTGTTCTTTAGGAAGAGCTCACCTACGTGTGGGTTCTTGCTAGCAGGTGGTATTACACAAAGGCTTTCTGTACATGCTGGGGTCAATTTTGCTCTGTTTTCATGATTCTGAGCACCCTTTCAGTTGAATATACTTATGGCAGTCAACATTGCCATTATGTCTCTGTAGACCATGCTCTTAAAAATTCTCTTAATGGAGAGTGCTTTGATAGAAGCCACATTCAAATTCTTGCCCCTGTACTTTGTGTGTTTTAACATTTACCATGTCATTTAGATTTACTGGTTTATGACTACTCACCAAACACTGCGGACAGGTAATTTAAGATACAGTGGCTTCTTGGAGCACAAGCATTTGTGGGAGATATCACTGTGACTTAAATTGTCAGAATTTAAATTCTGTCCCAGTTCTGCATTTTCTGGTTTCCATAATGATTTCAGTACTATTTAAATTCTGTTTGTTTCTTAATGGTGGTGGTGGTGGTGTGTTTTTAATTATGAATTACATATTTATCAACTAAATAATTCTGAAAAAATGCTTCTGTATTAATTATCTAAAACTATTGCAAAACAGAGCATGACTCAGCGCTAAACATCTTTAAAAACTCTAAAAGTTTAAAGGACACAGCAAATTAAATATTTGCTAAGTGTAGAAATCCTTTTCAACCCTGTAAGAGATGCTGCCATGGCCAGGGCAAAAATGAAGCATTCTTTTTCCATTCCCACATTTCTCCACCCTACTCAACTGGTTTGAGAATTTGATTACTTCCCCCAATGAATTTTGAAGTAAAGACTTCAGTGTTCTTCTCCTATTACCATCACTTTCTTGCCACATCATGGTTGCAGCCCAAGAATAGGAACAAATTGTGTAGAAAGGATAAAAGCAAAAAACCCAACTTACATAAATTAGTATAACATTCCCATGTTTTCCTAGACCTTTTAAACCATAAAAAGGAATTACTTGCTGGCCAGCACAATAACATCCTATTAAAAGCCATACAGACAGTGAATAATGTAGCTGTTCTGAGTGTTGTCAAAGAAGTGTCATGTGATCCATGCTTCACCACATCTGTTCTTTTTCCATTCTCTCTAGATCCTGTTTTCTTTAACTTGCACAAATACATCAGGACAGCAATCCCAAAGCCATGGCTTGTGAATAACATCCCCCCAAAATCCTCTAGTTCATACATACATTTATATAAACATCCATACATATGTACATGGATACACTTATATAATAAAATGTAAATAAAATTACTATATATATTTTAGCCTATAAAAATATTTATTGCAGTATTTTTGATTGATTTAAATCAAAGAAATATATTTATCCAGATTTCCCATAAATTAATGCACTAGAGGCACATAACGTGCAGGTGACTCTTACAGGCAGACCTGGCTATATAAAGAACTTAAAAGTCATGCTTTAAATTTAAAACATGGGAGACTACTCTCTCCTCTGTAGGAATGATAATAGAGAGCAACATGATTTAAAAGCCCTAGCAGAGTGAGCACAAACATGACTAATCAAAGAGGGAGTAAGTGAATGCCTGCTTTTCTGGGGGATTATCAAGGGATGTTGAATCTATGTGTCTAGGAGCAAGGGGAAATTCCCAGTAGAAAAAAAAAAGAAAGAAGAAAAGGAAAAAAGGAAAAGAAAATTATTCAACCTGTTAAACCTTGTAGGGAGCTGGAAAGTGTGACCATTATTTCAAGGAAACAATTTATACTTGTGGAAGAACGGTGGCTGGAACCACCATTCAGTAGCAAATGACCTGTCTGCACTGAACACGTGCTCTCAGTGAGGTCTACAACCACCCTGAGCGACCCTTGCAATATTTCCCACACAAGGAGTAACAGTAATTTTATCAGGTAAGGAACACAGTAGTTATACTGAACAAGAGAAAAAAAAATTACAACAGATCATAGTGCATTATTTTAGACAAAAGTTCAGCATAAGTGTAGTTAAGCAGATAGAAACTCTGGTAAGAATCCAGACATCCAGCACAGCACTGAGCAGCATTTTTTCCTTTTTTTTTTCCCCAGGTAATACAATAAAACTTTGTCCTGCTGCAACGTTTAATTAGCTGGAAAGATATAACCTATTCCAAAAAGCTGAGGGAAGACCTATCTGGATTGCAAAACAAAACAAAAAAACCAAAAAGAAGGAGAAGCCCAGCTCCCTGCCTCACCTAGGCTCTCTTAGGTGACTGCCTTGCTATACCTGCCTTTCACCTCAAAACAAAAAAAATACTTCAGTGTCATATAATTTCCCCTCCCTTTCTCCCTTCAGCCTTTGCACAAGGCAGGTCTGTGCTCTCCTGAAATTGTGGGGTTTTTTTCTCCTTTGAGAAAGCCAACACCAGCAAATATTCTTAGCCCTGCATGACTCATTTCATAGGACCTTGGCAACAAAGTTCTGCTTAGCTTTCTGATTTCAAGCCGGAGAAAGATGCATTCTCTTCTTTCAGTCTCAAATTCTGGGAGGAGATTGGTTAACCACTGAAAGGCCTTATCTATTAAAAACTGGGGTGAACCTTAAGGCGACAACTTGTTCTCCTCTGGACAGGTTCCTCTCACCTGTCCACGAACTGATAATTTTAGTGTCTGTTACTTTGGAAAGTGACTCACCTGCTTTCTCACTCACTTGGTATGAAAGTTTATCAAATGACAGCATTAAATACTTTGTTTCTACCATTTAACCATCACTCTGGGAGGTAATTTAGTAACCCCATAGATCCCAAACAGACTTTAGGTTTTGTTATTTCTTGAGAAAATCAGCCCCTGTAAGAAGAAACAGTATGAGGGCCTGGGCTGGATGTCTGGCTAACCTTTCTCTGAGCACAGCAGACAGAAATAAAAGAAGCAGATGAGGAATCCTAACATGAAAATATCTTAGACCTTGATGAACTATTATCTTGAAAGATGAGTTAAAAGAGCAGGAGAAATTAGGAATCTGCATATCTGCTGTCTCAGGATATGGCAAAGGCAGTGATAGAATAAACTCATTTATTCCAGTAATTTGACACTGAATCAAAATGGGCTTCCATAGCCACACCTGGGTGATAGAAGTCCTCCACCCAGTTTCCTTCGATGAATATTCATGCCATAGGACTGAATCTTTGTGTGAAAGGCAGTAGCTGTGTTCAGGGAGCAAGTAGGTGTGAGAACTCTTATCTAGATGGAGACTCCTGAGAAACCTTTAGACAGGTACCTGGTTATAAGTCTGAAAATATGACTCATCAACACCTGAATATAAGAAGAGAGACAGCATTAGAACACACAGATGTGACTTAAAAAAAAATGTTGAAGCCTAAGTATCTCGCAAGGAATTTTAAAGTCTAGATTTTTGTCATCATTATTCCTAATGAACAGGAAATACATAAATAATGAAGCATTAAGAACTCTGTTTTCATTCACTCATTTTACTATCAGCAGAAGCCAATCTGCATTTGAAGTTGTTCTCTAGGGGAATAAATGCCTTTCAGCTGAACTGTACAGAAACCTATCAGCTTAACACCTGTTTGACTTTATGTAATTTAAGGTCATTTGAGTTTGCCATATGACAGGTAGGACTGCTTCTCCCTTGGTATTAGTATTTTGTCACTGTTGAAGCTGTATGACTGCAAAATATACATTTTATCTGTGATTTGGTTCTCAAATTGAATTATTATTTATCCAAAGAGAATGGAATGAATCAAACATCGAGGAAGTTGTTTCTTCACTCATAGTGAGAACACTGGCCACATTGTTTGAGTAATTAAGCAGTCGAAAGAAATGAAAAAAAGATAAAATCATGGCCACAGCTATCTCCTTCATGCAGTATAGGTTATATGACAGCTCAACTAATCCTCAGTGTGAATCTGCACAGACATTCTAAATATAAACAGGGACCTAATCAAGCTATTTTCCTTTCATTTGCAAATGAACTCAAGAACAACAAACTCTCCTGTTTACCTTCACTGAGCAAAACTGGATTAAGGAAATGTAATGCAGTGATGTAATGCATTATTTGGGAAAAGGAAAAGGAATAAGCTGTGTTTTACAAATCTAGAAATAATGTGTTTTGTGGACCTGGCAATTAGAAATTATTTCAGAGAGCTTTTTAATATTTAATAATGGGTTATCAAACATCTATTTGCCAAAATAGATACAAAATAGATACCAAAACAGAAACTGCTAATCTTCATTTTCATAATACAAACGTTTTGCATATTAAATAGTACAGGACTAGAAAAGTCAAGAATTACACACAATCACAGAATATTCTGAGTTGGAAGGGACCCACAATCATCATTGAGTTCAACTTTTAAGTGAATGGCCTATATGGGGATCAAACCTGTAAATGAAACGTATTCTCAAATTTGTATGATTTTTAATTTCTCATAGATCCAGTTACTTCCAGTAACTTAGAAGCCATATGCTATTTATACATTTTATAAGAGCACTCTGCAATCTCTCTTTCATTGTTATATAGCTGAAATTTTCCGTTGTTCCGATCAGAAAATTACAATAAACAAAATTATAAATTCCAGACGGCCTTGCAAAGGGGAAAAAAAAGTGGAAATCTTTGTATGAAACCAAAAGTACATCTGAATCAACATCAGATGTATTTGATGAGTAAGGAATATTGTATAGAAGGATGTTGCTCTTTCCCTAAGAAAATTATGTAGTGAAAGGAAGTATTTTTGACTCATAATTTGGGCAACACAACATTTACCCACTGACCAATACTATCAAGCAAGTGACCTTAAACATCTTTAAATTTCCTGCTGTTTTACCATCACTATTTATGGAAGTCAAACAAAAAGAAACAAGTTGCACTGTACATCAAGAACAGTCGCTGTGAAGTACAGTAATAGGTAAGATGAAGATTTGTGAAACAGTCCTGGAAGAAGATGAAAAGGGAAAAACATGATAGAAGTTTACTATAGAGTAGCTTTTTGGGTGGAGAGAAGTCTGTCTTTTTGATCACACAAGGGAAGCATCCAAAGGGACAGAACCTGACAGCTTTAATTACTTCTTGGAATGAGTTTGGTTTTTTTCTGTTTGAAAATAAATACGTTAAGGAGACAGTCCAACAAGTTCTTGGAATATGCTGGGGACAAGCTTTTTCTTCTTCAGAAGATGAAAACCATTAAGGGAGTGGCTATTTTAGATCTTCTGCTGACTAGTAGGGCATGAATGGGCTGAGAGGGGAAGAAAGTCCAGGTCAAAGTGAACTCCATCATTTCATAATCACTACTACAAAAAGAAAAGGAAAAGGAGCAAAATAAAATGACTTTTTTTCCCCCCCAGAAAACAAAACCAAATGTTATGAGCTCCAGAGACTGATAAGCAAGGCTTCTTAGGAAGACTGTTTCATTAATAAAAGAATGTAGGAGAGCTTGTCTGTTTTAGTCATTGGTGGAGTCAGTTCTTAATTACCCAAGGTAAAGGGAATAATGTGAATTAGGCAAAAAGAGAGGATAAAACAAATTAGTCTGTGTACATTATTCTGCAAGACTCTACTAAGTACATTTACCTTTGAAAGGCTTATGAACAGATTTCCATAGAAAGAATAGCAACAGAGAAGAGCCTGATGCAAACAGCTTATGTTTTGTAATGCACTGTTTTCTACCATTCTCCCACAAGAAATGCTGAGGGAAGGCAGGGCTTCGTTAAATCCCAATCCCCATAAACCATCTATCATCAGCAGGTGACTATGTTATTACACACATTAGCAGATTATCCCAATACAAAAGAAACTGCTGAATTCACACACACACACACACCCGCAGGCAATTTCCTTGATTTTTATGATTTATCTAACAATCAGACCTTTGCCTTATACATCAAAGTATAAAATTATGTGGCCTGGTCTCATACACTTTCTGAGGCTTCATTTAAAAGGTTGAAAATGTTCTTAGTACAAATGGATTGATTCCAGGTTAGAAAAGTGACACTCCAATAGTTTAATTTAGCTGTACGTATGAACAAATTATTCCAAAAGAAGAACTAAATGCCAACAAAGAGCTCACTAAGTAACAGCTGAATCCTGCTTTTCTTTCCACTGAAAAATATCAAACATATACTTACTTTTCTAGAAGTCCTTGCAAGGAGCAAGTCCATCCAAGACAGCAATAGCGTGAAGCAATTTTTTCTGTTGGAAAGCTAATTTCCCAGCTAGCTCTACTACAATGGAATGTCATCCCAGCACAGTAATGTGCCATTATTGCTGTTTTGTGAAGAATTAAGATATTCTTGTAGGATGTTTCAAGAGTATCAACAGAACTAAGATGCTGAATGAGAACAAAAGGGATGTTTGTGGTTTGTGCTGTTTGTGAATTCAACTAAAAACCAGGGAGTCTTTTCCAAATGCAGAAATTAGTAGATGAGATTTGATGGCTTGAGAATAAATTTATTTGTTTTAAAGAGAGAATATTTTAAACCTTCATCAAATATATTCAGATGAATATTAGTTCCACAACTAAGAATAAAGCAACGTTTTCAATTACTGGCCTGCTGAGTACTTTGTTAATGTGGAAAAACAGTATTTCTCTCTTCATGAAAAGATTACAATAAAGACAAGAATGGCATTGCACAACTTTGTCTGCAATCTGAAATTAAGTTCTCACATTAGAACAGGAGTAATTAGCATTTTCCCTAGCTTGCTTCCATGCAGTAATACTGCTGCCAAGCACATGAGTAACACCACATGAGCTAAATGAACACTAGAAGCAAATGCGTAGCCGTTTCTCCTTCTCTGGGAAAAAAAGTCACAGAGAAAACAGTATGAGTTAAGTGAGAAACTGTAAAAGTGTAGGTGCTGTTCCTTTATTATTTTGGCTTATATATTTTTTATGAGCAAAAGGAAAAAGCCATCTGGTTTGTGGGAGCATGTGGAAGATTTCCTCAAGCCATTTTCTTCGTTGGCTCTTCATGCCAGCTATAGTCATTACGTACCTTCCTTATTTCCGTATATGACATTAATTTGAAAATTTTCCAGTACTTCAAACACAGGTCTTTTAAAGGAAGATTACAATTATACCTTGTGTTAAATTCTGTTTTCAGAATAGTTATCTTTATGACATATGTGTGTTTGTGTATATATATGTTTATATACACACACATATTTCGTTTTCTCTTACCTTTCTAAGTGCTGCTGGTAATGAGGCAGTAGACATTGATATTGCTGGAAGAACATAAGAGTGTGGACAGATTACTGCTGCTGTTTGGTTCTCTTGAACAGTGTAGCGTCTGCCCGATACATCATAGTACCTGAAAGGAGAGTAAACATCGTTCAATTAATGCATCCTAGAAAAATAAAGTCTGAGCTAGTATCCGCTGTGTTTATGACAAAACACTAAGATGTTTTCTCCTGTTGTAGTGGTTCCAGGCCTCTGGTACTTCTATAAGTTCACGGCTTTATTTTAGCCAAACTGCTTGCTCCTCTTATTAGACATTAATTCATTCCACCTGCTTTAGCTCTCTGAAAGTAACCTGTCAGCTTTTCCCTGACAATAAAGCCACCAAAATCCAAATACAATACTCAGCAGGATAACCACATCAGAGCGACTACGCAGAAAAATTAGTTGTCTTGTCCCCTGTCACTCCACCTCTTCAGAGACACAGATTACAACATTTGGGGTTTATAGTTCCACGTTACATCACACGTTCCGTTCACTTTCCTTCTGGAAGCTGTCTCAGTAGAGAATCAGTTGGATTGTCAAAACAGATCATTTATTGGGAAGATGCTGTCAAAATAAAAGTGTATACAATCTTTAAAACAATACATTCTTTTTTAGCAAATGAGTCCTAGAACTTAAGGAACCTAATTTTGCTTATATTTATTCTGCAGTGTCAATGTTCAAATTCTGAATCCAAAGAATGTGAAAAAGTTCACTTAATCTCCTCCTAAGAGAGAAATATAATAGTAAAAACTGTCCAGTTTATAAATCTCTTTCATTTCACTGTCTGAAAAATTGCAGTAGCAAGAATACAGAATTCTCTGCAGGTACAAGTTCATTAAAAGGTTGGTAAACGTAACAGTTTATATATTTTGTCCCTTGGATGATTTAACAATTAGCTAAAATTCAGCTTTTCTTGAATGTATGTATTTTGATATTTTTCTTTCAAAATTGAGCTGCATTTTTTATAGGATTATGGTACAATTCAGCTTGGAAAGAACCCCAGGAGGTCTCTGGTCCATTGTGCTGCCTATAGTGGGGTAGGCAATGGGATCACACCAGGTTGCTCAGGGCTTTACCCAACCAACTCCTGAAAACATGCAAAGACAGAGACATCAGAACTTCTCCGGACAACAGTGAAAGTATTTTCTCTGACATCCAACCTGAATCCCTCCTTTATCAACTTTTGACTGTTGTCTCTTGTCTTCCCACCATGCATCACTGTGAAAAGTCTGAGTTAATCTCCATCACCACTGAAAGCGGCCCCCTTTCCAAAACTCTCCAAAACCAAAGAGGCCCTAATTCTCCACACTCTCCTCACAGGGCAAGTGGAGCCTCACAGGCAACCATCATACTGGTGGCCATCAATGAACCCACCCCGGTTTGAAACATTGAGAGACCTTCAGCCAAAAAATACTCTCATCAAATATTTTGCTTTCAGGAAAAAAAAAAGTCTCAAAATGTTCTTGTTTTGTTTTGTGCTTAAAATATGCAACTTTTCCATTTTGGTTGAAACAAAACTCCCTTTTCCCACAGGCTTCTTTTGCAGACTCATCATATTGTCCCAAATCCAGCTCGGTTTGTACAGCTTTAGTTGCAAATTCAGTTTTATAACTGACTTTCATATAGAGTTTTCAAAGAGTAAGTAAGTGAGCAGAAAAGCCTCAGGCATATTTATAAAGTTGTTCAGTTTATTGCATAATTGTGGTGAAAATGTTTTGACATTTTAACACATATCCCAATAAACATGTGCAATTATTTTGTTTATTTACCTATTTCTAAGGAAGAAACTGCCTCACTCTTAATAGCTGATTACCTTCCCCAGGACATAGCTGACTTTGAGCTGTCCATCTTGATTTTCATGTTCTACCTCCACTGATAGAGCTTGTTTTTGGGGTGGTTCCACACACATTGCATATGAGGGAGTTCAAAAGTCACATTAAAAAGCTGCTCAGGTAGTGCTGAAAGATCCTGTGGCACCCTACCCTGCCTGAGGTGGATACTGGGGGCCTCTGTAGGACTGCTCAAGGGAGCAACAGTAGGCTGAGGACTGTCAACCCCGTGACTCGGAGCAATGGAACAAGTGACATGGTATGGGCAGGAGACCGGGAAGGTACTTGGCTGACGTCTGGAAAAGAAGTCAGGGTAAGGAGGAGGAAAATAATAGCACACCATGGGAAGTGGATGGAAGAGCCATCAACTGTTGAGGTGACACTAACACTCTGCAAGAGGCCACCATTCACAATGGTGCTGCTGGGCTCGTGCCAGGCATCTGCACCCCAAGTGATATACAGTGGACATGTGTCAGAAAATAACATGCCACCAATTCCAAACGCCGAAAGGAGGAAGCTCTGGAAGCAAACATTTCCTACACAGGAAGTTACTCAAATTTGCCAGGATACCCTGTGTCTTGCTGCTGAGGGGGGCTGTGCTGGTCCCCAGGCAAGCCAACAACATCCACCTGAGAGGCACCTGCTGGCTCCCTTCCAGCAACGAAGGCAGGGCTTCCCCAGGGGCATCCTCACACCTTTCCCCCACGTGCCCATCCCTGATGGCCCTGAGACACCATTAGACCTCTGGGTGCAGGCAGGTCCACCGTGCAGTAGCCAGGAAGCTGCTGCTTTCAGAATATAGTGAAGCAGCACTGTTTCTTTCAGGCACCTTTTTTTAAAGGACACAATTTCACACCAAAAACTGGAGCTGACAGAAGCAGCCTGGAAGGTTTCAACCTGAAGACGCTGCACTGGAAAATAGGCAACTCCAGATCTCCAAACAGGTGAGAAAAGGCACTCTGAATTTCTTCACGGTTTGAGGTCTATCCTCCCGACAATCTGCTGACGAGCTGAGCTCACCAGAGCCTCCTAGAAGTTTTACTTTATGGCACCGGGCAGTTTTCCAGGGAAATGCTGCAGTACGCTTCCCGCCTGAAGGCATGGGCACGCACACAAGCTCCTGAGGGCAAGACAGGGTGTGAAGGCACAGGGCTGCACCTCCTCTGCCTCAACTGACCAGCCAAATTCTTTCCTTCCAGCCCAAGCACGGAGCAGCTCACCCCAATGCATGGCAGCGAAACTCACTGTGGGGCAAGGGCAGGTGGGGGGACAGTCACCACAGAGATGTCGAGGCGCTGTCAACCCACACCCTTGCTTTTCTCACCCAGGCGTGTTTGTGTAACCATACCCACTTGCTCAGAGCCCCGAGGCCTGGGGGGAGAAGGACGCTTGCAACACGCTAAGCATGTTATGAAACCCTCCCAGACATTTTGCAAGGCCCATCAACTGTCAGAGGAGCTTTGTCTGTGGAGGTAAAAATTTTTGAATCAGGAAAAATGGTGGAGTAAATATTTATGATAGACTACATGTTTGGCTACTAAACAGTTCAATTGATTATGGTAAAAATGCTCCATGTTTACCTGGTCTACAGCAACATAGCTCAGCAGTAACTAAAACACCCCCGTGTTACCTACACTGTTTCCACCAGAAATCCAAACCATACCCCCTTACCAGCTATCATGAAGAAAACTAACTCTATGCCAGCCAAAACCAGCACATATGTTTTCATAGAGCTATTAGTCAAAATAATAACGAATTTTACAATGAAGCAAAGGAAGAGCATGTAGGAGGTCTTGAAAACTATCAAGCTTTTGGAGAGAGCGTGAGGCACTAAAAGAAGGAAGGAGAAGTTCTGTAGATACATACATCTTCTCTTTACCTGCACAGAAATACTGATTTACAGTAGAACTAATGACTGGAAAAGGAAATCATTAGATGGGAACTGAACTGGGCAGTGCTCTCTTTATGCTGCAGACCACACAGTTTGGCCCCATCACTCTTATCTGTACATGCCTAAGTCCTTAGTAGCAACATAAAGTTATTCTATTAACTGTCTTAATATATTGACTTAAAATAAGACAATTACAAAGAATTTTGAAGAGCACTAACCTGCAGACAAAAATACAGAAAAACAGTAAGACAGGACCAATGAGCAAACAACTCACAAACAAAAAGAAGAAAAGAGTAGATTGCCATACATTCTAAACCAACAATGCTTACTAAACTAGATCCTTACAAATTTTAGAGATTGCTTCCCTCATAATCCATCATATTCAGCCCTGATATCCATCTCCAGTCTGCTATTTTTCAGGATAGTCTTCAGTCCGTATCCAGTCCGTAATATCTTGCCTATTAATTCCCACTTTTCAATCAACACAGTATGAGATCATTTTTTAAGAGAGAGCATGTGTGAGCAAGAGCAACTTCATTAAAACAGAAAGACTTTTTGTTTGTTTATTCAGATCCTCTACCCAGTCTTCCCCCTCCCACACCGTATCAGCACTTGAATTTTGCCCTGGGAGCAGCAAATATCAATTTGATCAGCAAAATGCCTGACTAAAGATTTACTGCAAAGCACAGAACAATAAGAAGACCAGTAAGGGATGTTTCCCTGGTTCATCCACCACCTCAGCGCTCATGACTATGATAGGGGCACCTAGGCTGCCAAATAATTTACCTCTCTGGTTCACTCCCTGGTCCTGGTCCCCTTGTCAGCTGTACCGCACATGCATCACTGTGTGCTTGGACTCTCTTCTGAAGCAGAGTAACAACCCTCTGAGGAAAAGCCAAGGTGCAGCCCTGTGGATGGACTGTCCCAAGGGTGTCACAGCAAGGATGGGACTAGACCAAGTGTGGCTTCTCCTGCCCTCCACCATCCCAACCAGCCTCCTGCCCTCGGACAGCTTCTCTATGCCCCACACCCCACAGCATGCAGCACACCTTTGGCATAATGCTATAAAAACACCAGTCTTGCAGGCAGCAAAGCAGCCTTCACATTACTTCAGACACTTTGAACTGAAGCCGCAAAAATATAATTATGATCCTAGAGCCATGGGGGCACCGGACCCAGGTCAAATGTTAGGCGGCACAAACACAAACAGTTCACTCCAGAGGCAAAGGAGGTGTGGATACATATATAAGGATCACTCCCTGGGGCAGATCCTTTAGCAGTGTAGACTATTTTAAACAAGGGTTTTTTAATTGTGCATTATTTGAGTTGCTGTTGTTACAGTCTTAATATATTTTGAGCATTTCAAACAGCCCTGCTCTGGGCTGAAGTTTTCCATACAAAGCTACTGCTTGTTATTCTTTCTGTCATCTTTTCCACAAAACTAGTATGTGGACTTCCTGAACAGTCTGCAGCAAGCTACTTACCACATTTATAACACCTCTTCCCGCTGCCTCAGCAGTCCCTTTTCTGTATCCCCAGTTATAGAAGAGCAGAGCCGACTTCAGCTCCTATATGAAGTGACTGCTGCACTGAGGCACCTCTTGCACATGCATACCTATTCACACAGTTTCACAGAAAATCTGGGGCTAGCAGACACAGACATCTTTGAAAGGACACGTGCTTGGGGAACATGTACTACATGGCCTTCTGTTTTGGGAGTGACGGGACGTGTGTGCGATTTTTATAGGGAAACTGAGCATTTCAAACTTCTCCCAGGCCCTGGGACTGACGAATGGCTCTGAGCTCCTCCTTGGGCATGGCACGAAGAAGTGGCACGGAGGTACGCACCCTCTTGTGCCAGCACCCTGCCATCTAATGGCCAGGTTTCAGACTCACAGGTGAATCAAATTTTACCTTTTTGCCTCCACCTTTCTAGATCCTAGAGATAGAAAAGTCTGTTTAAACTACCTTAGGTCACATCTTGTCAGTACAGAAGTATTCTTGCTGGCTTACTTCGAGGTGTTTTGTCATACATCTTAATAACAGGGCTCATACTTCACCTAAAAGTACCCTTTGTTATAGTTACTCCACTTTGCCTTACTAATTCAGCCTAAATAATTCCTTCCTTTGTTTGGCAAATTCACACCATTTAAATACTTGCAGGCTTCAGCTGCATCTCACATTCAGCCATTATTTAGCATCATCTTCCCTTTTGTAAATGAAGTCCCATGTTCTCCTCTGTTTCCTTCTGACAAGACCTCTCTGCAAAGATGTGTCCAGAGCTGGACACAATGTCCCTGCTCCACTCACATAAAAAATCACCAAGAGCAGGTCTGCTGCCTCGTCACTTTGTTCCATGATACATTTGCTCACACAAAAACTGCACAGAGCTTTTCTGAGCCAGTCTAAAACCACAAACTTGTCATACTTGTTGTCCACTTCCATTCCGACGTATATTTGTTTTTTCTTTTTAGTGCCTTCCCAGTACAATATATTAATTTCAGGTTATTAAATTTATTTGTTTGCATTTGGCAGTTTGTTGAAGCTCTGAGCAACTGCTCATGAGATGAAATGGCTTCAAGCTTCTGGCTTTCCTGCACTTCAAACAGCATGCAGCTGGAAATACTACAGTCATTAGGCCTTCAGAACATGTTTTCCTGAGTCCTAACACAGACACGCAGTGCTGCTCTGTAGCCAAATCTTTAATACAGTGGATCCAAGCAGCTTCTGGTTTCTTATTCCAAGTGACCCTTTTCCATTTTACAAAATCAAAAAGCCCCTCTGCCATAGAAATTACTGCAGTTATTGTGTTTAAAATCAACCTCTTTAGTACCGCTACTAACTAGGACAAAACCCCAAATAAGGACACTTCGGAAAGATGGACCTAAATTATAAGGTTATCTCCTAGATAATTGGAAATGTATTGAATAATGGGGTTAGCTGCCCCAGAAACCCTGCCATTACATAGGTAATTAAAATACTCATGAATAGTAGCATAAAGCTTTATCTACAACAGGCTTGTGCCAGATGCTTGTCACCTTTTCACTCTTTTGCCTCCTGATAATCTGAAATAAGAAATTAACTGTAATAGATTTAATTTTGTATCTTGCTGTCATCGTAAGTATCTTTGCAGCAACTCCACTTTTTCCCTGTTTATATCTACAAACCAGATGTATTAACATTACTATGAGGAGATGCATCATAAATTTCAGTTAATGCCTACCACAGACCATCACTTCTCTCTAGTTGTACTTCTAGGCCTCATTTGCATAGGAAAAAACCACAATCTAACAACAAACAACAACTTGGTTTGGTACAAAATAACTTGAACATGTACTGATCCACTTTCTAAAACCTTGTTTCAAAGGAGGAACACATTTTGTCATTTCATCACTTGGAGACTATTCAAATTAACTGAAGATCTTTATAATTGTGTCGTTTAAAGACCATTAACAACTTTTGTCAGTTACTACTTTTTGTGTAACTGAACCGCATGTGCTGATCATGAAGTTAAAAAAAAATTCCAAAACTTAGCAAAATATTAACGTAACATGCACTCCTTTAAGCTTTTTTTTTTTTTTTTTTTTTTTTGGTCTTTCTTTTTTTACTTCATCAGAAAATCTCATTATTACCATCTAGCCACTGGGTGGCACCTCTACATAGATGCCAGGTGTGCCCCAACAAGCCCATGATGCCTTTGATAATCACTCCATTCCTCCTGCAGCAAAGTGTTGACATTACATCAGCTGCATGTATGCAGCCACGTCTGGGAGACAGCTAAAGCTGGTTACTAAAAATAGGATTTGCAAAATATTCCTGAAATTTTTCAACTCCTAATTTTTGGGAAAAATAAATCTGTATGGAGAAACCTGTCAGGGGAAACCTGAATCTTTGAATAAGTGTAAGTATTGGCAACTTTTGAGAGCATATGATATGATGTGCCAGAGCAAATACATAATACACTCGGTTGCTTTGTAGTAATATAAAATAAATCATGTCTAATATTGCAGTAGCATCCAGCAAGCCCAAGCAAAGTTGAATTCCAGTTTTGGTGGGCAACAAACAAGTACACACGAGTAACATCCTTGCCCCCTGGGGTCCATTGTAACTATGCTGCACTAGACTATTTTACTGAGTGAAAACCTCATCTTGATACTTACATTCTGGCCTAGCTTTAAAGCATTGTATAAACAATAATCATCACACTGACTTACCTAACGAAGGTAATATCTCATTTTATATAGTAAGAAGCTCAAAGAACCAGATGAAGCAGTTTGACTGAGGAGACAGAAAGCCAGCATCACTCATTTCTTTAAACACATGATGCTTGTCTTCCTTTGTTCACATTGACTCACCATGACTTGAGGAACAGAAACATCACGTTACTGCATAATTTTCCTACTTTCTGTAGCTTCAATGAGAGATACAGAAAGGGTGTTTACAAATCCAGGGACATGAAAATGCATTTTAACATACAGACTCACATTTGCAGCATTTCCCCCCTATTCTTTTATGTGAGTGTTAGCGTTTTGGTTCAAAGTGATGGTTGAAAAAAAAATTAGCGAATTTGTGCTCTTTACTCTTTAAAGTTTGTTGTGAGCATCTAGGCATCTTAAACTAAAGATCCACTTTGAATAAGTCCAGTTCATCTGGACATTTCTAAATACAGTGCGATTCCAGCAACAAGTAGGAAAGTCTTTAATTCTTAGGAAAAAAGTTTCTGCCCACAAGAAGGGAACAAACAGGTTTGCATACACCAAAACAAGCCTCTCAAGTTCCCACTGTCCAAAGGCAGGAACGCCCGTGCAGGACGGGTACGGAGGCAGCGGGGAGGCAGGGATGCAGTGCTACACACACCTGGACACGGGGCCTTGTGGCTGGGACCCAGCCTGTCACGCGGAAATGCTGCAGCTGGGCACTGCGCCTTGCATCTCAGCATGAGATCCCAGAAGATCGCACGGCCTTTCAGCAGTCCAGTGCTCTCCCCTGCACGCACTGGGCCAGCGAGGAGAGAGAGCCCTGTGCAGGTCCCGGGAGCCCAGCATGAGGGCGAGTCCCCAGCAGCACAGCCCGAGAGCGAAGGAAGGGCCAAATGAATTTGATGCGACCAGGACTTGTGAGGTTTGGCGGGTGCTGCATAAACTCATCCATTTATCTATTCATCAAAATCTTCATATAACACACCCTGCAATTTCAGCAAAGGAACTCGCCTAAAATGAGTTGATTTCATGTGCTGAATTAGCCCACTGTCTACAACAAAGACAACCAACCAGTGTGGTACCAGCCATTCCACATTTGCATCAATTATGCTGAGCCCAATTGAAACCCAGGCGTTTGGTAACAAGGCACTGAGCCACCTTTAGCTCAGAAAATAATACAGTAGCTTATATTCAATGGAGATTCGTGATTACAAATTGGATTAATGTAAATTTATTATGTCACTTCTGAATATCAACAATCTAAATACCTGGGTAACTTACAGTTATAAATATGCTGCAGAAAAAAAGCCTTTTTTTTTTTGTGTCACTATAGAGACACCAATTAAGAATGTAGAGTTGGAAATTTAGCTTTGAAAAGTGGCCATTAAAATTTTACTGAGCTTTAAGAAGAAAGAAAGAACAATTTACTGCAATGATTAAGCAACTTCTTTTTTATGTCAAAAAAGGAAATTTGAATTGAAATTATATATTCAGTGAGAAGTAGTAGGAAATCATAAACTTATACTTAGATAAGTCAGTTTATGTAATTTGAGATGTTTTGTTACTTCCAGACTTAATAAATAATTTTATCATTTCAGGTTTCAACTAATTATAGCTTTATTGCAAAAGATATCACTATAGATTTTCTCATTTGCCTGACAACATGCATCTGCAGAGATTTTCATATAAATCCTATCATTTTACTATTTTGGTTTAAGAAACCATTAATTACTTTCATTCAAATTCTCTGCGTATTTCAATATGGAGCATCTGAGTGAAGCATCATCTCTTAAAAGATGACAATACTCAGTCGTAATTTATGAGAGTGTTTAACGGGCCAGGTCCATGAGTCTCATGTCTTGGAGCAAACAATCTTCATCTTATATGTGTATTTACAGTTATATTTATGAAAACAATTTTAAAATGCTCTAACACAGACATATTTTTAGATACAGCTTGTAAAAATCTACTCTCATACTTTGTATGGCTTTTCAAGTCACCCGTCCAGCAGAAGAAGTAGTTCAGGGAAGTCTTGAACATTATTAAACCTTTCTACAGGATAACAATGGAGGAGGTGAAAAGGCGATTCAAAAACATATCAATTGCAGTCACAGATGGATCACAGAAAGTGATTTTGTCACAAATTCTAGCACAGCACCAATGTAAGATACCATTTCACAGTACATTCCTTAGCCTTACAGATTATCATCAAAGCTCTTCACTCTCACATTCCTTTAAAAGCCATTAATACAGATATTTAAATTGTCAAAAGTTGCACATCAAAATAAGTACATGGATGTGAATGGGTTTTCTACGTACCTCCACAGAGGTCAGGCTTTCTGCCAGCTCAAACAGACATCATAACATGGATTTACACTACGAAGTGCTTCTTTGAAGTCATATTGGCTTCTTCAGAAGGACTAGTTTACCGAGTAAATAGCAGCAGAATTCAGGATTCCTTCTGGATACAAGCTCACTGAAGGCAGCCTACCTGCATCTCTGCATCTTTACAGAGCCAGAAGAGCACGGGCTTCACTTTCAGAGTTTGTTTTGCTTCACCTTTTGAGGAATGAGTTGTCTCCTGACAGTATTTTTGCCTCTTCTCAAATCCATTTATCACTCCCGTTTCACCTCCTTCCCTTTTCCAAAGCTACCAAAAGTGATCTTGCAGGCAGTGAGAGAAGATAAAAGAAAGGATGTAAAAAAATGAAGAGAGGGGGATGAAAAATGAAAATGGGAGGCTCCTGGGAAAGGAGGTGCAGACAAACTAGAAGGAATATTTTTTTAAACTGGGACACTGACAGCCCAGTTAATTTTGTGTAAGGCTTTGTTATTTAAAATGACGAGCATTTTGTTACAATTCAGTACACTTACTTAATGTTGCTTCCACTCTGCTCATTAACAGCTCTCTTCTGGATTACTAATCTACAAGGCCTTCAACTATTGGTTATGAACAGCTCATCTTCCAGCCTCAGTGCTTGATCATCCTAGAATGCTTAAATACCTCCTGAGCAGGAAACACCTTCATGTTAATTATATTAAATGTCTGGGATGGAGCCTGCCAAGCAGTTCTGAACACAGTAAAGCAGGCAGAGACTCTTCATGAAGAGTAAAAAACAATCTGCCCCTATAATGGGATCATTACACATTAAAAAAAAATCCTAAGAAAATACTAAATAAGTTTTTAACTTTGAGGAAGCTGATTATGAGAAACTATTTCTATCTCTAGCACTGATCTGTGGCCACACCTCTACAAAAGAAAAAAGTTTACCTTGTCTCTTAGATTTAACAAACAGCCAGGGCAGAGGTGGATAATCTCAGTGCACATGCACTTCTGCATGAAAACAAGTTTGATTTGTCCACCATAAGCATTAACTTTCAGCCACACCTACCCTTCTGTTTGGGTCAAGTCTATAATTAATGAAAGCTCCCTTTCCATGTGGCAAGCAAATTTTGATATTGTCCCCCTTATCTTTGACTAAAGATGGCATCTATAAAACTGTAAGATTCCTATGGTTGTGTCTGAAGCCGATTTAAGAAGAAAAACTTGAGGGAGTGAACTTGCTCTTAGTAGCCTACATCTACAGCATCGCATATGCTTAGGTGTACCTGCCCTGCTCTGTACCTAGCAGGAGGAACCTCCACGGTGTGTGCTGCAGGAAGGAATTTTCACTGCAGTAAATGTCATGCTTCAGCCCTTTGTCATCCAGAAGTGAATTGTTTCGGTACGGCACACTGTTCAAGGGTGCGTGAATGCCATCCCAGTGATTCTGACGCTTTATGAGCTTTCAGTGTGCAAGCTGCTGAAAGCGTCAAGCCTTAAAATGTTCACGTGACCACTTAAAAACAAACGAATAAACAAAAGCACCACATACAAAGTTTTCTGGCGTTCTTTCGGAGCCAGAGGTGTTTGTGCCATCCCAGTGTCTCAGGAGGTTAAGTAGCTCAGTTTGGCTCTGGGTTTTATGCAAGACGTCTAATTAACAGTTGAGTACAAAGAGTAATTAAGTAAACATCTCGAATCACAAAAAATAATTCTACCACCATTTCAATCACATTTTAATTTTAAAATAGTTCACACAGTAAACTTTATCCTAAAGCATCATGTGGTACAAATGTATTATGAGTCTTGGACTTTACACATGAAATGCTAGTCGTTCTGGAGCCAGTTCAAAGACTGACTTAAGTCATCTAGGATGTCCTATTTACAATAGCTGACTACAGAGTCATCTGCCAGCAACTCTGTAGTTACCTGCTAAAACCTTCTATTTTAATTTCTGCATTTGCCTACTTTCAACCCTCTAAGGGCTAGAACCAGTTACACAAGGCATTTATCTCATCATTTGTGACCCAGATGGGGCAACTCATTCACAAGGGACAAGAAATCAGAATCTCCCACAGATAAATCCTCAGGATCTGGGGGCAAAACATTTTTGACACTCAGTTTTAGACAGCAGAGTATTTTGTCTCGGTGATTTTTCAAAGTATAATGTAAACCCCTCCTTTCTTAAAAACATTCTTGCTGCTAAAGGAGTCACAGATTCCTTTCCAAAACCCTAAGTAATCGCCAAAAGAGAGCACAAGTAAACAACTGAAGTAATCAACACTCTCTTAGTAGAATCAGTGATGCAAGGAGAAAGAAGGCAAGCCGTCATGTTTTCGTTGTATTACAGACACAGTGAAACAAGTGACAATTTCAAAATCTTTGGACCCAGTCTCCAAACCCAGACCTTCAAGCATTCTAAAAGCCTCCTCTAGGCTGCTGTGTGCAGTAAATGCTCATGTGAAGATGCAGTTAACCTGGCAGCAGACCTTTAGGACTGCAAAGTTTCTTTCTGCAAAGACACAGACTCTGAAATCTCTGTCAAGAGACATTCATTAACCATAATGCAGAACTGTATTTTTTTCTGTCTTCAAATGTGATAATACCAACTTCCAAGAAGTCACAGATCAGGAAGAGGTAACTAAGGACAACAAGTAAGTCCTAAACATTTGAAGTTTATTTTTGAGAGAGATCATTTTATGTTTAAATGTTATAAAATAGCAAATTATATATGTAAAAATAAAATGGCACGATTTTGCCAAAGCATCATAAAGAAATGGCCTTACTGAAAGACTTCAGCTGATCTGTTTCCATCAGAAGGCAGCACTGTAGCTTGGTCTGTAAGTCTGTTAATGACAGATCTTAAACATAAAAAAGTAAATGAAACATACCATTTTCTATTAATGTTTCCATTAATTAAAAGGAAAAAACCAGGAGTTACAGAAGCAAGAGGACACTGAAGTCTTGCTTTCCCTAATGAAAGCTAGTTTAACATAATTTTATTAACTCAGGTCTCACTAATTAACACACGCAACAACATTCTTAGGGACTTCAGAACAACAGTGGCTGAACTTGTAAGCAAGACCCTATGTAATTCTCAGGCAATACTCTCCGAGGTAAGTTCAGTTGAACAAAATAACTTAGACAAGTATCCCCAATACTCCTCTTCCTTGAGGATGTGTCTGAAGACTAGTGACAAATGGAGAAAATAAGCACAAGCCAAGCTTTACAAATTTCAGCAAAAAAATCTAGTATTAACAACCCACATTTTACACACCCATCTCACTCTGGATGTGAAACAAGCTCATTCATTAAAAGTTTATTTTCTTACCACATAAATCCGTATAATTTAAGTATTGCCCCAAGTCCATTTTTATCCTCCCAGTTTTGATCACAAGTCACAAAATAGGTTAAAATGAAACCTCATTACATAACATATGTCTCCTAACATAAATTTTCCAGCTAAGGTATAGCTGGAATAGCCAAACACCTCCCTATGTTAATTGGCATAAAACAAGCTAATAAAAGCAGTTAGGATCAGTGATGCAGAAAGGAAGATGAAAACCCTCTCATAGATAAATACAGAAAGGGACAAACCAAACTGCTTGTTATACTCTGCTGGTTTTTTCCTTGATTCTATGTCCTTAGTCATTCTTTTTTAATGCTCTACTAGGCAAATATTCAAAGAGTTGGCTCAAAAGTCAGTTTTGCTATAGAAACTTCGGCAGGCATTTACTCAACTATTTCTGTTAAAAGGCTCTTCTCATCTCCAGTAAAAAGGCACAGAGTTTTCACTAAAGAAAAGCCTCAGTTCCCCTTTGGTTTAGTGAGCCCAAATTCTGCACCTCACTCTGTACACAGGTACAGGAAAACAAAGAAGTGCCCTGAAAAGCCCGAGCAGACTGAACTAAGGACCACAACACCAAAAGATGCAAGATGATTTAAGGGCTTTGTTTTACAGCTAACTTTTTGAACTGAAACTCTCTCTCCTCCTCAACCCTCACCTTCATAATTAAATTGTAATTTGGGCTAGATTAAAGGACAGTGGAACAGCATAAAAGGAAGGGTGCAAAACGAACCAAAATAAACACATTTGTAAAGGGACAGATTATTGAGCAGATAAAAATAATGAGACTGTTTCAGCATATGAGACATAAAGAAATCAGAGTGGAAGAAGTAAAACTCTTTGGAAAGTATGAGAGGTTAAGGAGTTGTGAGGACTTCAAAAATTAACAGAAGAAGGACTCCTCAAGCCATTTTTAAATTATGCATTTCTTCTTCTTGGAGAAAATGGAAAGAAGTTTCAGGAAAAATTAATTTTGCATACACATTAAAAAATTGTCTGCACTGATTCCAGCTTTTGCAATTTGTTATTTTCTGTTGCATATGTTCTATGTAGGTGTAATGTAAAAACTCAGACTCAAATACTAAGCAATACAATGTAATCAACAGGTAAACTGTATTAAAGAGAAAAAAAAAAGGTGTAAGAGGTAAAATCTAGTATTATTTGCACTGCAATTATGCTGAGAATGTTTTGAGTCTCACAGTGGTAAATCCTCTCCCTAAAAGTGGGTATGTCCAGTAAGGGGGGAGGAAACACAATTACACTGAAACACCTGCAATTATCCTAACACTTTCAGACCAGCAGCTGCTTCATCAGATTTATCAGCACCAAAACCCAACATCTGCCAGGGAAGACTTGTGACAGGAGGCACCAACACCAAGTAACAGCTGGAGTGAACATCAAAGCCACTGAGAGGATGTGAGAAAGCTCCTGGGAGCCATCCAAGACATACACAACATACGTACCTCTGTGGCCTGCCTAACCAAGATCATGGGACAGCAGTGACCGTCACACAGACTTGATGGCATTCCTAGTAACCTCCAGGAGAACAGATGTATCCATGACAACACTTCATTACTAGCTAAGTGATGCAGGACAGCAGGGAGTGTCACACTGTGGTAAGGTATGTTCAGCTATTTGCTCGGACATGGATTTGTGTTCAAATTCGTGCTTACATGGATTAAGAAATGCAAAGAGGTAAGTTGAACAGCAAGTATTCAAAAATAAAATCTACAGAGTCTACAGGGAAGAAACTAAAATTACACCAAAAAAAGTTAAAGAGAGTGAAATAATGTTTTACGTGCAAACCCGTGTTTCATTCAAGCATTAAAAAGACCATATTTAATTTACTTTATATACAAAGCAGAAAAAATTTTTCTCTAATTATGCGATAAAGCATACTGGGCAAAAATAGCCTTTCCTGTCTTTTCTCCTGTCTTCCTAGGCAATCTTACTAAGTCCTCATGTCTAGGACTTGTTTTTTTCCTGCTCTAAGCTTACTAACTACAAATGTTCTAATTTGTAAAAATTACCATGGACTTTTCCAAAACTAAGCTGCAGCTCTTACCTCATGTGCACCCCAGGCAGTTCGCTTCAAAAGCTTTCAAAATATAATGTCATTTTTTTCTTCCTTTAAAAAAACCCAAGCAAATCAGCCTTAAATTTCCTTTAATAATTTGGTGATTTCTGCATTAAAGATTCTGTGTAGGTTTTAAACATATATAAAACAATATTGTTCATCAGCTTTATAAAAGAAGATATTAATAAAGTTTACCTCTTTTTTTTTTGGCGAGCTGGGTTATTTCATAGTGACTTTTCTGATCTTCAAAGTCACAGCTACCCCTTTTCTTTCTCAGTCTTCCATAGTATGTACGTGCAAAAAACTCATGACACGTTTAACTAGCAGGGTTCTTCCACCAGTTTTTCAGATCACAAACTGATATAATAAGTATTTCAGTGAAGAACAAATCATTAACTATGATAAGCACCTAAGAGTGTGCACAGGGTCTGGAGTTAATTTTCTTTCTTCCCTAGGGTGCTGTATTTTCTGTGACCAAAACAGAAAGCACATCCAAGTTTCAGCTATTGCTGAATGGTGCTTGGACAGCACCAAGGCTTTACTGATTTCTCACACTGTCTCCCCAGCAAGTGGGCTGGGAAAGAACAGCTGACCCAAACTGATCAAAGGGTTGGATATTCCACAGCACGTAGCCAGAAATACAAACTCTGCTTTTGTGATGGGGGGTGTCTTTCCAAAGTAGCTGCTGCTCAGACACTGGCTGGGCACAGGTCTGCTGGTGGGAATTAGTGAGTGAGTGACTGTGCATCGCTTGGGATTTTTTTCTTCTCCTTTGCTTATTAAGCTATCCTTGTCTCCACCCGTGAGTTTTTTCTTGCTTTTACTCTTCCAATTCTCTCCCCCATCCCACTGACAGGGAGGAATGAGCAAAGTGGGTGGGTGCTTAATTGCTGACCAGCATCAACCTATCACAAAGTGAAATCCTTCTCATGGGGCTGGGATTAGGATTCCTTCACAATAAGATGTCCTCAGGAGATTACATATGTTCCGAGGTCTATTTGTGAAACGCATACCATTTTTTGGTTATCATGAAAAAATGTACATTGATCTGTTTTTACCTTACTATGCCATCATGTTGCACTATTTTCTTTCACTTAATGCAAAAGGATTGTTTTAATTCAATCCTGTGTGACTGTTCTAAACAGAAAAAAAAAAAAAAAAAGAAGATAGCAGAGCTACATCATTACTGGTCATGTGTATACTCCACTAGAAGCATACATACTTGGTAAGCTTTTTGTAGTACTACCTGTGCATTTGATGTTCTTCATATGTACCTTAATGTTCTTTGCACCGACATCATAAAGGACAAAACGCCCAAAATTTCAGTTTCCTCATGAGCCGTCTGCCTTATGCATAGAGTGAGTGGCTGCAGAAGGTGCCTATGGACTATGCATCTTCAGGAAAGCTACAGACACATTCAAAGAATTCCATTCTTCTATTTGTGGTTGTCCACAGGCACACACATGAATAACAACAAAGGAATAATCAGTTAACTCAGAAGTGGGAAGTGAAAGGAACACTTCAAGGAGTGTTTTGCTGAATATACCATTGAATTTGGATGCCCTCAGAAAACACGTTGATTTTATGAATATGAAACTGTAACACTGTCCTTCGGACCTCTTAAATAAGATAAATACAGTTTCTGACCATACTGGAGGTGCTGTTTCCCCAGCAGCCAAGGTCAGTTCAGCAAATCTATCACCCAGAGGACACTTTTTTATAGGCACAGACACTGTTCCCAAGGCTGTCTGCTGAACTACCAACAGTACCGACAGGCTGTTTGATGTGGTGGTATGTTGCCAGTCCATCACATCTTAGACCTTAACTCTCTGAAATCTTCTGTAGAGTGCTCATCTACAATCACTTCATCTTGAGAGGATGAGCTGGATACAGGATCTCCAACACCTGTGAACTCAATTACTGTCTTCCAAACATTTTCTTGCCATGAAGACTGCTCCTGGGTAGCTGTGGGGCTGAAGAGTCTCTAATTGGGCCACCCTGTCCACCACAAATACCTTGTATCCGTAGACTGTCTCAGAAACCATCTGTTCTTTCCAGAACCTACTCATATTGGCGAAGACTGAGAATATGTACACCCGTCACATCCTTCTAGGTTCCTGCAGATGGTGAGGAGTCACAGAGAAAGGCAACACCCTTCCTCCTTGGTGCCAAAGGCAGCAGGGTCACGGCAGGAACTGAATGCCATCAGCAACACCATTTCAAGTCCTGGAGCATTAGTCAGTGTGACCTGCTGCTCAGACACCCGGACATACCCTGCCTTCTCTGCCAAATGTCTCCTGGCATTCTGGTTTGTGCCAGAAATGGTACCGGACACCACCATGCTAACAAGCATTAAATAACATGATACCATAGGGAAGATCAGTGCCCAAATTGTTTCCTTATTGTCATTTGATTGTGATTCAACCCTGGGAGAGATGCAGAAGGCCCTGGCAGTGCCACAGCACCTGTTCCTCACCCAGACACTTTGGAAGCAGGTCACTAACATCAGAAGCTGCATGAGCACCAGTGGAAAATATTCACGTTCCCAGTTTTGGGAGGTGCTCACTACTCCTCCAGATGCCCCCGATCACTGCCTTGTTTGTTCATGTGTCTTTCTTCAGCTCGTGAACTCTGTGACAAAGGATGTAAGCCAATGAAACCTGGCTTACAAAAACTGAAGTTAAAAGCTCCACAAGAACTAGAAACTTGCACTCTGGCTAAGGAGCATTTGAAACACAGAAGAAGTCTCATCCCTTGCTCTTCTGATAGAAAGCACAAGTGGCAGCAGCAAATCCTATGGATACTTGTGGATATTGCTAGATTAGAGCGTCCTTATGTTTGAGCACACATACCTGAACACAACTGAAGACCACTGCTCAAAAGTAAAACAGACTATTTAGAACACATGTGCAGAGAAAAAGGTTCTGCCAAATCCTATTTCTGAGGAGCTGTTCATGGTAATCATTTCTCTATTTTTGACCAACTTCTAGTATCTCCTGGAAAAACCTGACACTGAAGTTCAGAAAATGGCATAATCAAAAGACTCTCCAAAGTTTTGGTGTTCACAGGCTAAAATTACAAGGAAAGGAGAGGCAAGCAAGGGCAACCCAGGAAAGACATAAGAAATACTAAATTGATTAAGTCTGTTCAGATTTCAGTATCCACTTAGGCAGTATTTATTTTCATGACCTTAACTCTCAATATGCTTTATTTCACAGCTTTTGCCCCTGACACTCTCAACATGATTGGAGACGTAAAGGCAACTGCATGTGTTCTTCCCACAAACTGAGAAAGAGGCTACTTAGAAGTGGGGGTTGAGACTCTTTTCAAAAGTAAAAATAACTCAACCACTAGATGGAATATTACACACACGGAGAAAAAATAGAAAAGCACCAACTAACAAAATCTACCCTCAGAGAAGCACCCTGATTGCTTTTGAAAGTAAAAAAAAAAAAGGAAGCACGTGTATCTCACACACATCATGGCCTGCTGCTGCCAGCACCTGGCTGGTCACACTTGCTTCATTAGATGACATAAACACCTAATTTGTCATCAGCAGCAAAATTTATTTAAAATCATCTTCACATGTAATGGACATCCTGCTAGCAAGAAAACAGTCAGTAAACTGAAATGCACAAATTAGAATGAAAACAATTGCATATAAAATTAATTCATATTTTAAATATCAAATAAATCTACTCTGTGCACTTATGCTGCAATACAGGCTGTATATCAGTGAGTCCTCTGGAAGTAAATAAAAATACATTCCAGAACCATGAGAGAAATAGACCAGACAGTGGATAGCCTGGGGAATCTTATGCCCAGAAAACAAACTGAGGGCACTGCATGTTGATAAAAAATAAGTAGTACTACTGATGAGAGAGAAATCCTTCTGCCTTGGTTACAGAGTCACAACCAGGAAATTAATGGTAAACTCTTATCAACTCCTACCTTATGTGAGCCAAAGTCAGAACTGATACATCTCACTGTGAGGAGAAATGAATACATAATAGCACATTGCTTTGGCAGCTGTTCCACTGTAATGACGGGAGAACACAACTTCAACAGGAAAAGCCTATCCAGTCCACTACTGGGGGAGGAAGAACTCCGTGGAACATAATAAAGAACAGTGGGAATAGAAAATTTCTGGACTTTGACCAACCCTAACCAATTATCAGAATGTAGAATCTTTAGAGCATAAAGGACGTGCTCTACGCTGGATGCAGGGGAAGCACTTCTGCTAAATACAGCAGGGAGGGGGAAAACACTGTTTTAGAAGAATTACACAAGGAAATATGCCAAAGCTTGTCAGGTAACTCAGATCTAACTTAGAAGAGATTAGACATGTCCAAACAGGTATACAGAGCTTTCTTTTTCTTTTAAAACCAAGCAAAACCAAGCAAAACTAACTTGTAGAGTGTGGCAAGTTGATCAGAACTGTGGTGATATTAAGGAGTCACCCTGATCATATTTAGATGAATCACCAAAAAAACAAAACAAAAAAATTATTAAAAAAAAAAAAACAATTCCAAAGAAAACAACTGATAAATAAATCTTTGAAGGCAAATCTGAAAAGGAAAACAAGAGTCCAACAGTGAGAAGTGATTTGGATACCCTTCTAACAATAATAAAACACCTCTCATGGCCTAATTGTATTTTGTACTTTTAGAAGAAACTTGACAGAATCTTAAAACATAAATACTCATCACAAAAATCTGATTACATCAGACAACACTACAATGTCGTAAAAAATACTGTTGTGCTGAATATTTGAACTTGCTGGAGCATACACAGTCATAGAAACTGAGAATTTAAAGTTGCCAAGTTTTAGTTGGATACTTCCTGTTCAGTTCCTCCCCGTCAGTCACAGCAAGCACCCCTGTAACATGCAATCCTCACTTGAACACCTCCGGGTAAGCCCTGAACTATTATTACTGCCTCCAATGCTGCCCCACTGGTTTGGCAGCTAGTGGGACATTCTTCAGAGCCAGCAGCCTGCCAGCTCCTGCCAGGCTCAGGCACGGCTCCTGCAACAGCTTCGGAACACTCTACTCTTCAGGGGGGAGCAAAGAGACGTAGCCCATTAAATCTAGGTTCATTCAGGATGCAAAGGATTCACAAAAATACTCAGGACAGCATTTATGTTTGAGGTCACTTTCTGCTCATGTTTTCATACTAAAGTCTCATTACCACGCTGTGATTAGTATTTATAGGAGGAAAAAAGGGACTTATCACGTAACAAAACAGATTAGTTTATCATCTGACTAGATTTACTTTCAATAAAAACTTACATTATGAAGCATATGCTGATTTTCTAATTTTTTATTTCTCTGTAGCATATTCCTAGCACACTGGCACACGAGTAGAAGTTGTTTGGGATAAGACTTCTACTTGTTTTGAACTTTAGTTTATAAAAATTAAAACATTTTCTAAACTATCCTTTGATCCAAACATAGTATAACAAATAGTTCTTGAAAGTCAAGATGAGAAGTTAGGTATCTTAATAGAAAAAGTTGCATTTAGGCTTCGGAAATATTTTTGGTCATTTTAAATTTTTTGTTCATTTTATTAACTAATGAGCCAGTAGACAGTACTGTTGTAACTCCACTCATTTTTGTCCTTTTGTAGTGACTTATAGTGAAAACATAAAACCTCTCCCACAGAATTCAGCTTACCCACAAATTTATCTTGTACAGAACACTGAAAATCCTCTGTTAAAATTATGAGCTCTACCTCGGCTCAAAGGCTGTACGTAGTAAAGTTTTCTACTTGTCCCAAGCAGGGAAGATATCATCTAGATCTTATTAAAGAACTGGTTAGGTCAATTACCAGTCGCTCCAAGCCACAGATACGTGGCCTAAGATAGTGCTAACAATGAGACAGACTCACATGAGTAATAGCACAACTCCGGCTGCCTTTGGACTTCTACTCTACCAACAGAGAAGACAGAAACCTCGATACTCAGATTTGTTAGAACTTTAAAGATGAGCATTTTCCTGAAAACATCAGCAGGTTTCAACCCAAATACAGAAGAGCCCTGGCTACGCTCAATTTCCAACAGGAAACGTGACAGAAACAGGCATTGAGCTGTTTATCAGGAACCAGGACGTCCATTTCATGAGAATACACTTACTACCTGCAGTACTGTCACCTATAGTGTATTTAAAATACTCCCCTGTGGAATGTTCTTAGGCCTCTTAGCCTCTTTTTCAAATCTTCACCTCATACACACCCTTTAAATTACACAAGGACTAAAAAGCCTGATAAGTTCCGCTCTGAAATTGCAAATGATATGTAGTCATCAAGAGCTTTTGAAAGATGCCAGATTTTTTTTTGGTCTTTTGTGCTGTTATTTATTTTTGCATAGTCAAAATCAGACTCCATTATTCTAGACATTTGATAAACACACAACTCAAGCCTCTACAGCCTGGGAGAGATTATTCAGTAAACTAACAACAGAGACAAAAGGTGTGAGAAAAAGATTTCTCACTGCCTAAACTGAAAATAGATGATGTTACCTTCCATTGAATAAGTTAAAGAATCCAGTCACAAATCAGAAGACTCCCACAAAGTTAACTCTTTATGGGTATGCCCACGAGGTGAGGTGAAGCAGATGTCTGTGTTCAGTAAGTCCAAGTTCAAACCAGCCAGGTAAAAATCAGTTCTAGTTTGCAAGCCATGTCACTATGTCAGTTGGGTGCTGTGTCTGCACATTTGTCCTTCCAGGCTGAATATGTGAGTTTATTCTCAGTGCTGTAAAAAACAATCACTCCGCCTCTCTATAGAGGGTGACAGTGTTAAGCTTTTTTTGTTTATGGTAGCTAGACAAGCCCAGCTATGTTGCTTCCAAAGAGAAAAGCACCTTGCTACTAGACAATTTCTAACCCAGGAAGCTGAGACCTCACCTGGAGTGCTGCATCCAGCTCTCTGGGGTCCCCAGCACAGCAAGGACATCGACCTGTTGGAGCACGTCCAAAAGAGGGACACCAAGTTGATTAGAGGGATGGAGTATCTCTCCTATCAGGAAAGGCTGAGAGAACTGGGATTGTTCAGCTTGGAAAAGAGAAGGCTTCAGGATGATCTAACTGCAGCCTTTCAGACTCGACAATTTCATTCTCTTCACCAAGTGCACTAAATTTCAGAGAGAAAGAACATAAGGTCGGTATCTTTTCATTTCCATCCCTATTTTGTCTTCTACTCCTTCAGCTTTTGCACATAGCTAAGGGAGATAACAAAGATGCTTCAACAGGGGACAACAGGGAAGTTCCAGCATGTATCTACACCACAGAATATGAATTATTTATACTTTTTCTGCAAAATAGTATAGCCATGGGTGAATCATCTAAACACTCTCCTTCAAGAGAGAGATGACACTATAATGTCATAGAGTCTTACTAATAATCCTATGGTTTGATTTTATGCCAAATGTGTCTATACTGTCCCAAAATTCACAAGAATTACTGGCTACTCACTAAATAATTCATAAATGGCACAGGATTCGCAGCCAAGGGTAGGAAAATGCATCAGGACTTCTAATCACAC
This sequence comes from Atrichornis clamosus, assembly GCA_013400975.1. NCBI lineage: Eukaryota > Metazoa > Chordata > Aves > Passeriformes > Menuridae > Atrichornis > Atrichornis clamosus. The sequence goes on along the minus strand of WBMZ01000646.1, from coordinate 8,493 downwards.
AGCACCTCCCTGACTGCTGTGGAATGTCCACTGTGAAATCCCAACTGGTGGTTTCAAGGAATTAAAATTATGAAAACCAGATCGAACAGATCAGTAAAACCTTCTGAAAGTCAAAGAATGAGAAACAATAGGCACTCTCCCAGAAATCCACAGGTTCACAGTGGCACTTGGAATTACCTTGTATTTCTCAGTGCCAAGTCTCTGCAAAGCCTCAGTCTTCACACTGTTCTACTATCAAACATTATCAGCAGCATGCCCTTGTGACAATGTGGGCTAGCTGTGCATCTCCTGTAAAAAGGAAGTGTACAAAATGATGTGAGGACAGAGAAGGGCCACCAAGACGCTTAGATGCTTGGGTATGAGGTACAAGGAGCACATGGAAGAGCAGAAAGTGGCTGCTGTAAAAGAGCCAATCTCTCCTTGGAGGTGCACAGGGCTGGACTGAGATGAGAGGGGTACAAGTTGCAGCATGAGAAATTCTTCTGCCGGGAAAAAGCCATACAACCTCCAAGCTTCCTAAAAAGCAGCCTCTTCTCCAAGCCCACTGATTTTAGAGGTTCTCTCCCACTTTCTTAGCATTAATTAGAAGTCATCTATATGAGTCTACAGGAGCCCTAAGAGATGGTATTGTGGCACCTGCTCCTGGCCATAAAGAAAGGACAAATGGAAAGTGATGGTTTCCATTGGGCCATGAAACTTAAACATTTTCTCCTCAGCTGCTTATAGCCTGATCAAGCCCTGTGAGCTTGGGCACTGATCCTCCTGGATTTGAACGGCACCAGACAGTATTCCTGACCTTCAGCCTTGCCTCAACAGCAGCACCACAGCTGTGGCACCAGTGACAGTTCAAAATACTCTGGAGACAATAAAGAAGTGGCTTAAAAAGAAGAAAGAGTAACTATGGCAAAACTGTTGAAAGATGCACTGGAGCCCCTCTGTCTGGCTATATTTCTTACTTATGAAGTGACTAATCTGTACAAGGAGCACTGTAAGCAACATGAGGTGTCCTTATTGAGGAAAACCAGATTCTTTATCATATTTTCTTTTGTCAAACTGTTGCAAAATATGGAATACGTAAAAACTTTCTTAAGAAAGGTTTTCTGATATTTGATCTTTGAGATTTAGTCTGTGAAGCAGAGAGCAGCTAACGAGCTCTAAGTGATGTCTAGGTGTTAGAAATTACTTGGTGGTTAGAACTGCCTTGTTAAGGTTTAGGTCTTGACGTGTTTCCATGATCTCAGACCTAGGGGAGGTTAACAAAGCTTGGGAAGAAGGATGGCCACTCACAGTGGACACAAATAATGTAGAATTTATGGGCCACAAGGACATTTGGCAGAACCCTCAAGATTAAAAAAAAAAAAAAAACTAATACGCCAAACCCAGCAACGGTGCTGGATCAGCTCTGACTGGGTAAAAGGTAATTCCACATGGGCAGATCCCGACCACTGACTCACAGACCACTGATCCCAGAAATCCAGGGGCCCAAAAGGAGACTGAGCATGGGACTAATTAGTATGAGAAGTGAGAGAATCATTAACCAATAGAAGATAGAATACTAATTAATACAAGAACTAGGTAACTTGTAGCAAATGAATTAATGCTTTTGTTTGCTAAAATGTATAGTGAAAAGTTTTGGTAGTGCTGGCTTTGTGGATTTGCCACCCAGCACCCCATTCTGCCCAGAACTGTAAATAAATCAAATACCTTAACTCTGTGTGTGGATTGGCCTCTTGCACACCGAGTGAAAGAACCTATTTTGGGACAACAAAATAGTAGTTTTGCTTCTGGTGCTGGGCTCTACCTCAAACTCAGGATTTGGGGAATTCATCAAACATGCCTGTTTTACAAATTTTCATAGCTCAGGACATTCTTTTAAATTTTGGCTTGGTTGACTTTATGAATTCTAAATGAATACAGGATTCATGTACCAAAACCAAATATTTTATCCAACTAAAATATTTTTCATTTTTATTTCAGAATTTCCAAGTGCAGTTCCAGAATAATGCAGATGATATCTTATTTTCTTTAAAGAAATACTATGGGTTTTTTTTGCAGACAGCACTAAAGGAGACCATTAATCTCTTATATTGATCAGTCTTTGCCTATCTTTCCCTTCTTGTCTTGAGGGAGCACCGAATGATGAAATATTTGATGGTAGATTGTGTTAGCTCACAGTACGTGGCTGCATGAACAAACAGGCGTGTGAAGATAAACTGTACAGCAGAAAGTTTGCTGGGTGTGACTAATATAAGAATAGTTTATACAAAGACACACTACTATCAGATACATTACATGCATGCAAACCACTGATGACTTCTTTCTGTCTCTTTTGAAAGCTGAAGAATATTCTATTTTAAAATGCAAGCTGCTAAAGGAAGAACTGCCCAGTGCTTACAGTTTCCCATCTTTTCTATTATAGGATTCCATTTCCAGCAGAATTTAACTTTCCTCAGCACTAATTTTTTTGCTAAACTTCTGCAAATCAGACCATAGGTCTAGTAGTGTCATCTCCCCCTTCTCCTGCTTCACCTGTTCTTTTTCTCTAGCCATCTGGGAAAAGTTTGTTTCCCATGACTTTCCCAGCCTTCCCAAGAAAATGCAGAGGTAGGGATTAATCCCAGTTCCCTAAAGAAACTTGGAAAGTGTTAACCACAATCAAATGAATAACAGAATATACTGAATAACAGAAATTATGCAAAAATGAGTCTCTAAAACCAGACTTCTTGTGAGTAAAAAAGGTGTCTTAAAAGTTGCACACAAAAACCAAAACCATAGCTTTTGAAGCTCATGACTGTTTGACTTTGTACTGTAGCATCTCCTACATGGAAGTATCAGTCTGTGGACTCCCCCTTATCAAGCAACCTGAATGGAGAACTCAGATGCTCAAATGTAGATGTTGGAGGTGTCACCTTCAGGAAGCTTTTAAAACCAACGGGGAAGAACTTGCACTTTTAAGATGCAATTCATTTAGCCAGGCTTAGACACTCAGGGTGAGATGCACTGCACACCAGACATGCCTATTTGCCCTCCTTGATTATAAAGTGAATAACTATCTCAGATGTAGATATCTGAAATTAGAGGATATGGATCCCATCTTGTATATGAAGTCAAACTAATTACATTTACCCTTTCAATAACATATTAATTTCTATTACAAATGTTTTCCTGCCCATGCCGTGAGACCACCACAGATACAATAATGCATCACTCTTCTGGCTGTGCCATGCAAGCAGGAACCCACTGGAATATGCAGCATAAACTGCCTGATGTGAATCTTGAGAGGATGAAAAGTGAGGGAAAGAAGGGACAGAGTTGTAGGAACCAGGACCAAGAAAAGGAGAAGAGACAAGAGATAACCGTGTTGAGAAATAGTAGAGATTGAAAACTGCTCTTTTCTCTTTCAGACAAACAGTACTCACTGAACTGGTATGCATTCAGTATTTAATATTGTTTTTAGCACTCCATGCATTGCTAAGTGCCAACTGTACGTACCTGCATTCAATACGAACTTTTTGTTTGTGCACCTTCCCGAGTAGTTTTTGCACCAGTGTTTTATAGTAGTAATTTCTCAAAACTCCTTTCTATTTTTATTTGTCACTACTTCCAAGTGTGGATCTGACACACTAAAACCAGAGGTGTCAAGACTGGCACCTAGTCTGAGTAGGCTAGAACCTGCTTTTTCACAACAGTCCTTGTTTTAATAGACATTTAACTATTCAGTACAGACCTGAATGGAACTCAGCACTACTAAGGATCAGATTCACCCGAATCTCTGATTCACCATCTCTTCAAACAAACATCCAACAAAGACAGAAGCACCCAAAAAAATAAGGAAAAAAAATCCTTGATTGTGAATGGCATGAGTCCATTAACTCACTCTTTTTTTAAAAGAGACCTTTTTCTAAATTAAGGGAAAGAACATGAACAAAGAAAGTCAGCAATTTCTGTGCACCACAGCAGTCAGGAGTGAGATGCTACTCTTCTCTAGCAGGATCTATCCTTCACCTGACATCCATGCAGGCTGACCAGGAAGGCACCAGCAGACTTACTGGTTTAGACTTCCCAGACTGTCATTTGATTTTGAAAAGGACAAAATGAAAAAGACAGTGTTCTCCACACTGGTGTTTACACTGCCACCAAACCTGTGAAATCAGCAACACAGAAGCAGCAGCAGACTTTAAACTCATGCAGGAGAGACTACTACTTTCATGGCACTGATGTCATTACATTTTCACAGGACAGTATTTTTATCTCTTTAGACTGCAAACAAAGCAAGTGCATGCTTTAGCATGTCATCCCTTTTAGTATCTTTCTAGAAACATATATTTTTAATAAGGACCAATTTCCTTATTAGGTCACAATACAGAAAAAAATTTAGAAAAAAAAGTTCTGCTTTTAATTCTTTGATCATGATTGTTTAAGAGATCCTCTATTAAAAAAAATTAAAATAATAAATCTTTATTCCTAATGTGTTATGCTTACATTACAGATGACCAGGAATTATACATCAAACCTAATTACTCTTTTCCATTTCCACCTCCCATTAAGTAAGTGCAACTAGGAACACTTGCAGAAATTCCTATTCAGTCTTACAAAGAACACAGGTGAATGTTTCCTTTTTCTTTTTTCAACCAGATGACGCAAAAAAGTTACACGTATAAAGTACATTGAATTAAGGCTTTATATTTTACTATGCAACACAGCTGACTGTTAAACTGTTTTCTACATTTTATTCTCATGAAGCAATTGAGCTGATAATGGCCTGTGTTATTACACGCTCTATTTTTCAGAGGATGAAACATTTGTTCTTCATCTTTTCACAAAATGTAATATTAGGTGTGGGATGTGAAGCATTGCCCCTTCACCTTTTCTAACAGAGAAGTCACAGAAGTGTAACTTTGAGAACATGAAAGCAGGGAAGAGATATCAGATCTTGGTCTCACCAACACTTCCTCCACTCAAAACATAACATTTCTTCACATTCTTATTTCCTGGATGTGCACGTTCCTCCCCAAGATAAGGTATAATTCCATAGTCTAACTTTCCTTGGAGACAGCCTAATGCTGTTTCTCTTTCCTTAATTTTATGCTATTACTGAACACTTAATTTTCGTTTCCTTGCTAAATCACTGTATAGTAAGTCAGGGTTTTTTTGCCTTCACATATTTAATATGTTGATGAATGTGAGCTGAGTTAATTTAATCAGGGGAGAGGAAAGTAGTAAAAACAAGAGGTGTTGCTGATGGTAGCATTTCTAACATGCTCATTATCAAATATCCGTGTTTCTTGAACTCAGGAAGTAATAAGCAGCAAAAATATCCTCCTTTTTCACAGTGATTACACTGACACATCTGGGGCAAGAATCTAGCTACTGTCATTTATATGGTGGCCAACTCATAACTGGACCAAGTAACTTGTCTGGTCTTGACCATCAAATGCAAAAGGCTCATAAGGTGGCATTCACTGTGAGAAACACTGCTAAACAAACACACCCCAAAGATACACAGTTTTCTTTGTCCTCTTGCAGTCAACTTCCTGTTACAAAGTTCAAATCCAAGTAATCCTCTTCATTTTTAAACTTGCCATTGGGTGAAGATCACTCAGTGAAGCTCTCCAAGGGACCAAGTAAAAACTGGTTTCTTAATAAGATGGAGTTATCCATGGCATGGTGACAACTATAACTCTCTGGTTTTTTTCACTGCTCCTTCTTCTCTGTAGAGGCTCCAGTTTGTAGCTATTATGTGCAGGAAAGAGATTCTACAAGCTTTTGCTGGGAAAAGTAACCAGAAGAGTTCATCTGGCTGCCCTCATTTAACCCCAGACATCCACGAATGCAGGCAGGACAGCACAAAGTTCATAGAGACAGGAGAATGCACACTTGTGTCTTCAAGTCTAAAGGAACTAGGCTGTTTGTTTGGTTTTTATGGCAAGATTTTTTTATGGCAAGATTTTTTTAATGCTATCCTGGGTACTGCTTTTCTAGGTAAATAACTAACAGCACGGAAAATGATTGGTTACCTGAAAAAATAACATGAGACTAGCAAAACAGCTGATGATGAGATAATTTTTAAACTGGAGTATCATCTAAATAGGTGTCTTCAAACTGACAGCTGTCATGCTTGCTATGTGCCAAACCATGTCTCTCTCATAGCTAAAACCATGACCACTTATTACACATCTCGGATCTTCAAAATCATCACTCTTAACAGCATGCTTTATCTGGCCTATACAGCATTCTTGAGGCCAAGCGTTACAGCCTACCATTCATGTAATAAAAATAAAATACTTCAAACCATGTCTTTTGAGAAATGCTGCCATAATCTTCCACATATTTCTTAAAATGCATTTGGTGCTTTTGGCTGTATACCAAAAGCTTCGTTTATTCCATTTTTTTAAAAAACAAGGGTGGTAGAAAGCTACACAAGAGAATTTGTGCTCTCTGAAGATCACCAACTGTAGTTAGAGATGGCAACATACACGTGTATTTCCATGTGCTGAAGCACAAACCAAACCTGTTACCAATAGCAGAAGGATTAGTTCCTTGACCAAAACCCAAAAACCCCCAGTATTTTGTAACAGGAGTTACAACCCTGTCCTTTCAGAAGATATGCAATTATTAGGCTTCTCTTTTAATTTAGGCACAGAACTTGAAAACAAATTTATGCAGTAAAAACATCCTGGTATCTGGACAAAAAAGAAACTTATACCTAGATTAAAGACTTAGGCCACTTCTCGTATGCCACCATTCATTTGCCCACATCTAGATATCCTGTTCAATTTTGGGACCCTCAATACAAAACATGTTGATAAACAGGGACGGGTTGAGCACAGGGGCCCAAAGTGCTGAAGGGCTGGAGGTCCTGCCCTGAGGAGCAGCTGGGGAAGTAGGTTCAGCCCAGGGAAGAGACGGTCTCAGAGAGGACCCATCACCTGCCTGCCAGCGTGCATGAGAGGGTCAGCAAGAGCCTCTTCAGTAGTGCATGGCAGGTACACCAGAGGCTATGAATGGAAAGATGTCCCAGCCTTCTACCAGGAGAAACTATTTCACACAAGGCAGTAACACAGCTTGCCCAAAATTGCTGTGCACTCTCTGTCCTTGGACGATTTCAAAACTTAAGTGGACACAGTCCTGAGCAACTGGCATTTGAACTCAGAGAACCCTTCTGCCCTGAGCTATGCTATGAACCCCTTCTGTTTTATCTGGCTTTTTGAAGGCAAAAGAGGCATCTGAAGTCACCTGCAGCACTGCCCTGAGCTTGGCCACTCAACAGCATTGTGAAATCCGTCATTTCCTGGTTTTAAAGTTCTGAAAATCAGACTTTTTTTCCTCTTTCCTACAAGTATGTAAACATTAGCAATTTTTTTCCTTTTATAAAAGACATTGGTGTTTAAAAACCTCACTAATACATTTCAATACCAAATACAAACATCATTAGACTATACTTTAGTCAAGTTCAAACTTCTACCTGATGTCTATTTTCGGCAAGTACTAACATTTTCATACAAAACCACTTTCTGAAACTTACAGATTTCTCAATTTGAACCAAACACCTGAGAGATCGATAGCTTACAACTTTTTCTTTTAATGTAGGCAGCAGTGACATCTTCTCATTGCCCGGGTTGTGCTGTTCAAATCTGAGCAGTATTAACCAAACCCATCCCTGACGTAGCCTCAAGTTCACCAAACGCTACTTTGAATGACCTTCACGTCAGAGGCTCTACCGCGCGGCAACCCCACAGTCTCACTGAGGTTCCCCATGCTGCGGCCACAGGCTGTGAACAGCCCCCGGGGAATGCCTGTGTCCCCAAGAACTTACAAGCCAGCACGCACTAGATGGTCATTACTCACGGGAGACTTGGAACCACACTGGGGAGCAACAGCTATGGGGAGCACTGTAGAAACAAGCGTGGTCGAGCCCTTCCCTTTCATCTTTCTCCTTTACCACGTCCAGAAAAAGCGAGCACAGAACAAGCCCACTGCTAGAGAAGAGTAAAAGCCATTGACACACGCCAGCCGCCCTTAGGAAGCTGGTTTGGGCCAGGAAGCTTCCCTGTGCTCCGGGCACAAGGGTGACTGTTACTTATTCACACGGGCTGTGTGTTTGTCAACACGGCTCAAGCGCCGCTCCGCCAGCAGGCTGGGGCAAACGCGGGACGGGAAGGCGGCTGCGGGACACGCGCTTCCCTCCTCGGGAGAAAAACCTGTGGCCTCCAGCCGTGCCCGGCTCCCCGGGTCGCCCCCCGCCGCCCGCTCTCTCGCCCCCCGCGGGGAGGGGGCGCGGGTGTCGCACTTACCGCGGGGCCGGAGACTCGAGGGGCGCGGCGGGCGGCGGGGTCCAGGCGGGCGCGGCACCGCTGCTCCCCCGGGGATGCTGCTCCTTCTTCTTCGGGCGCCAGTGGGGGAACGCGGGGCGCCGCTTGGGCGCGGCGGCGGCGGAGGGGCGGCGGCGGGGGGCGGCGACCGCCCCCTCGGGCTCCGAGTCCTCCGACTCGC
>WBMZ01000645.1:0-72552 GCA_013400975.1 Atrichornis clamosus | reverse complement strand
GTGCGCGCAGGTGGCGCGGAAGGCTCGGGTGAGGCGCGGGTCGCGGCGGGCCCAGCAGGCGCGGAGGCGGCCGGGGACGGCCCAGACGCTCTCGACCACCGCGGGCCCGGTGCTCAGGAACGCCACGTACCGCGCGCCGCCCGCGCCCACCGCCTCCCGCGTGCACATAGCCCCACCGGGCCAGGCGCGCGCGCATGCGCAAAGCGCCGCGCAAGCCAGAGCCGCGCGCGCCCACATCCCGCGCACCGCCCCGCCCCCCGCGCCCGCCTTTAATCCCGCGCCCCGCAGCTGACACGGCGCTGATTCGCCCGCGCCGCGCAAGCCCCGCCCCGCCCCGCCCCGCCCCGGGTACGGCGGCGGGAGCAGTGAGTCGCGGCCGGTGCTCCCTGCCCTAGCACTTTTTCATCCAGGCACCCCTCCCAATCCAGGGCGCCTCCCCCGTCCCAGGCATCTCTCATTCCGGGTACCACCCCCATCTAGGGCACTCTCTATTCCCGGGCACCCCACATCCCGGGCACCACCGGCTACACGCACCCCCACCCCACACTCTCTCTCCGTGGGCACCTATGAGTGTCTACACACTCATTTTGAGCACACGTGTACACACGTGTGTGTGTGCCCGTGTGCTGTGCATGCCTAGCCATGTGCGTGCCCCCACACAGGATGTAGCCGTGTCCCTGCCGACGTGTCCACTGTGTGCAGTCAGGACACAGAACACTGTCCTGTCTAGCCCCTGCGGAAGCTGCCCATGACCCACGACCACACCTGTTCCAGGGCTGAGGATCCCTGAGAATGCAGCCTCCACAGCCTCCCTGGGCACCTGCTACTACTGCCTGAATTTCACAGTACAAAGGTGTTTCCTGATGTTCAAAGGAACCTCCTGTGCTCCGCTTTTCGCCCAATGCACTTTGTTACAGCACTGGGTATCACTGGGAAGAGTCTCTTTGTCTCTAGTCTCTTTGCACTCTCCCTGTCCGTGTGTTAACAGGATCCCCCAAAATTCCTCTGCTCCAGACTGAGCAGACCCCACTCCTGCAGCCACTCCACACAGTACAGGTGTTCCAGTCCCTCCACCACCACCATGGCCCTTTGCTGGGCTCATGCCAGCATGTCTGTGCCTTGCCCAGGTGATCCCAGCTGAAGCAGCACAGCCTCCCCCTGGTGCTCCCTGCCCAGCTTTGCCTGGTGCACCTTGTACTGCTTCCATGAGGACATATCCCTGGCTCCTGCTCAGCCAGTGCCTAGCAGGATCCCAAGGTCCATTCCTGCAGAACTGCTTTCCAGCTGGTGGCCCAGCCTATGCTTGTATAATATCCACGTGGGAATCGAGGTCTTTCTCCCCTGGAAATACTCTGGGAGGGTAGCTGGGGTCTCAGGCAGAGCTCACCCCACACTTATCCCAATGCCCTAGTGCCCCAGGAAATCATTACTCAGGGTGGCCAGTGGGTCTGGGAATCCTGCAGCATCACTGCTGTGTCCCAGAGGGTTCCTGGCCCTGCTCTGGAGAGTTGGCCCACTGAAGTCCAAACCCATCTCTCTCCACCTAAAGGGAGCTAGGAGGGGGCTGGAAAGGGAGGGAGGTCGGGAGGAAGGCAGGAAGGAAGGAAGGAAGGAAGGACCATGATTCCTCTGGTGCGGCTCTTGCTTCCAGCTCTGGTGTGGCTCTTGCTTCCAGGGCCAGCCTGGAGTCTTGTCCATGTCCAGGCTGATGCTCTACCCTGCTGGGATTCTGGGGGGGCCAGGGGAGGTGGTTTGTGAAACCCTATGTGCCCTAACCCTAACCTGGGGACACTGGGGGCTGATGGATGGGGCTCGGCAGTGTAGTCTTATCTCACTTTATCAGGATGTCCCTGACAGCAATGCACCACAGACAGAACAGAGTCCACCCTGTGGCTGTGATAGGCCTGCCATGTGCCACCCATAACATAACCCCAGGTGTTGCAAAGGTCTCCCCTGTCCCAGGGAAGGATGTTTCCACCCCAGGAGCTGTGTTCATGAAGCTGGATGAGGGCTGGCAGGATGGAGGCTGGCATGCCAAGGGTGGGGAAGGGCTCTGCTCAGGGCTGCTCCAGCCCTGGGAGAACCAGCTTTCTGCCACCCCACAGGGATCCACAAAGGCCTCCTGCCGTGGGCTTTGCCACACTGTGCTGCATTCCTGTCTTGTCGCCTGCATCCCTAGTGCCGCTGGGGCAGCTCTGTGTCCAGGCTGTGGGACCCCACGGGGAGGGCTCTGTTGGGTAGCACAGGGCAGCCTTGGCTGCCAAGTGTGTGACTGTGTCAGGGACGCGAAATCCAGTTTGGGTTTGTCTAGAAGATAACAGGGAGGGATAAGGAGGGATGCCTGATGCTCTGGCCTTCACTGCCTGAGTAGTCAGTGGGGTACAGGACTGGCTCTGCCGCAGAACTCCCCGCTATGTAACCATGCAGTTACTGCCCTGCTGCCAGATCCTGGCACGAGGGTGGTGTCCAGCCAGGCAGTGGGGACGTGGGGCTGAGCCCTGGGCTACCCACCCTGACAGGCAGCACTGCCAGCCCTGCACCTGGCTCCACTGACGTGGCTCAAGGCCGCAGGCAAGGCCAGTGCAGGGCTGAGCCACCAAGGACTGAGGGCTCTGCTGAGCCCACAGCAGAGGAGCATTGAGCTCTGGTGGAGATGCCAGCAGCCACGGTCCACGTAGCCAGGTTGGGTCAGCTGGTGTCCAGGAATGGGATGGTGAAAAAATTCTTTCCCCCCTTCTCTGCATGCAATGTTCCATTTGGGGCTCCTCCGTCCAAGAAAGATCCCGTACTGGAGTGAGGCTGGTAAAGGCTGCTGAGCTGATCAGGACTGAAGCTAGGCTTATTTGGGCTGAAGGAGAAGAGAAATCAGACTTTATCTGCCCTGAACTCTGAGTTATGGCAGGGCTCATTTCTTCTTCTTCTGCAACCCCCAGGCCACTACAGGTATTGGGGTGATGCCTCCCACGGGGACATCCTGCAGACAGGGGCTGGATGTCCAGACTGTGTGAGTGGCTGCCAGACCTGGGGCCTCATCCATGTCTCATTGCTGACACACTCCCAGCTGTCCCCATGTCCAGCCTTGCTCTTTGCCCCAGCCAGCCAGCAGCACTGGCTCCCCATGATGTGTGTACCATGCATGCTGCTGGCCATGTCCTGCTCGTGTCTCCAGGGGACAGGCACCCTTGGAGGGGGCGCACAGCTCTCCCTTCTGGAAAAGGAATTGCTGCAGCACTGGATATAAGCCTCTCTGCTTTTCCCTGCTCTAGGCTAGAACTTACAGCTTTGTGGAAGAAAGGATGAACATGTGTCCATCCTATGCAACAGGGCATCCAGGGCATCCACGGCTCTGGACATGAAAGGCAGAACAGGGAAACAACTTAATGAGAGGAAATCTCTTGTGAAGGTTGGAAGCCAAAAGAAGAATTGGAATGAGCAAAGGAATGGTGCAGTTATTCCACACCTGAGCTAAGGTTATCAGTTCAAGCACCTTGCAGACACTGGGGAGACCCTTGAGGGCTCCTGTGGACCCTGCCATGCACCCACAAGTCCCTCCACCCCTGCTGGTGGGTTGGCACTCCCCAGGTTGGCAGCCAACACAGCCACCACCTGGATGCCCCCCATGTCTGTCACCTGTCTGCCTAGGAGAGCCTGGGTCAAGCTGTGGCTCCATGTGACATCTTTGTCCCACCTGGATCCCATCCTTTGACACCAAGACCCCATGCCAGTGCACACTTGAGTGGGCATGCTCATCACACAGCAGCCAGGAGTGCCCCAGCCTGCTGCATTAGGCTGCTCAGGCTTTCCATCAGCCTGATGGAGATGGTGGCAGAGTGCCGGTGACTGGGATGTGGTGGGAGTCAGGCTCTTCTGCTGCTTTTGTGGCATCTGCCTGCTCCCTGGCTACCCTGTGGAGCCAGAGGTCAGGATGCTGGGCTCAACTCATCCATGCCCTTACAGTTCTGGCTCTACGGGAGAGCACTGGTTCAGGCTGGCATAGCACTATTGACCATGGGTGCTCAGGCCACACTGGACCAGGACAACCCACGTGCCTGGCCCTAGGCCCCAGGAAGGCTGTGCTGGTGTCATCACATAGCATCTGCCTGGAGTTCTCCAAGGAAAGAGCCATTGCTCTAGGATATATTGTCTAATACATATTTATAGGGGAAGGAACTATAGAGGCAGAATTGTCTTCTCTCTTGCCAGATTCTCAGTGCAGATGCAGAGCTGGCTCTATCAGCTATTTTCAGTGTAAGTCTGGGCTACAGAGATGATGGGGGTGGTCAGACTCTGGACATCTGTGGGTCCTGCAGCTCACAGGAGCCGCCTCCTGCTCCAAGTCCTTGGCCAGAGCTGCAGCCTCCTCAAGGTCTTTTTCAAGGATCAAACAGCACTCTGAAGGCCCTGAGCAGCCTTGTCTGAGTGAGCCTGCTTAAGCCAGGGACTAGAAAATTTCCACCCTCAGCAAGGAGCTGTGCCTTGCTTCCAGCAATAAATATCCAGCCTTGCCTATAGGAAAATATGGAAAGCCCCAAGACATAAGGAAAGCAAGGAAGAAAAAACCCCAAAAGTACCACAAGGCACAGAGGTTCCTTGTAAGAAGCCAGATACTGATGGTAGGAGGAAATTCCTACCATTTGCTGCTTTCCCTTAGCCCCTAGGCAATTCTCCATGCTGTTGTGATCTTAGAAGCACCTGCCCTGGTGAACACCTCCCTTTAAATTATGGGAACTACCCAAGAGGAAACAGTTCTGCAAGGAGGAGTGGTACCTGACTGGTGCATATTGTTGCACTCCAGGTGAAGGTCAGGTGAGTGATGAGTCAGCAGGAGCTGGGTTGACCAAGGGCAGGAGGAGCAGCAGCTCAGAGCAGGGTCCTACTTGTCAGCATGTGTGGGGGCTTGGCAGGAGCTGTGGGCTGGCATGCTGGGGAGAGGAAAGGTCACGGGGTTGGAGCATTTCTGGAACGCACAGTCTCCTTTCTTTCAATGTCCAAGGAAAACTGTGGGCTGGTATTTTCATCTCTTTGGAAATGAAATGAAGGGACCAAAGCAGCTTGTCAAGACAAAAAATTCCTGCATACCTCAGGTTTCCTTCCCATTGTGTACAATGGATGTGACTGAACTCTGCATGTGACAACTGCTGGGGAGGTTTGGGTGCCCACAGCAGGAAGTGAGTGTGGTGCTGGGTGAATCATTTACTGCAGAGTCAGGTGAACAAGGCCCAGCATGTGTATGTGGTTGTTACTCCCTGGTGGGCAGAGCTGGGCCTGGCACACAGTCGGTTCCACCCTGAGCACCCGTGGGTTCTGGCAGGGCTTCAGCCTGTCCGCTCTGGCTTGCAGCATCCACGCCATGTCCACATCCTCATACGGCTCAGCAAAGGGGTACGAGTGCAGGACAGGCTTAAAAACTTGAGGATTCCTCCTTGAACTCCACACATCTCCTGATAAAGCCAGTTTTCCTGGTTTTGGTAAAGGAAGTAGTTAATTTCAGGTGGCCTTTGGCCCCAGGGAATTTCTCCTTCCCACTGGAGCTGAGTTTGGTGCAACTGAGTCTGGGCTTCTCCTGGCTCAGTTCAATGAAATTGCTGTCATGGCTTTCATTTGTAGGTCCAGCCTAGAGACAAGGCAGATATACACAGCCACACAGACACACAATTCCAGTAATTTCTACAGAGGGCAAGCCTCGGGGACAGTCACACCACAGAGCCTCTGCAGATGTTGGCCAGCAGCAGCATAAGGCCGGCTGTGCGTGAGGCTGTTCAAGGTTGTCAGCAGTGACAGAGCAAGGCAGTTACACAGAGCAGCAATTCATGCAGTGAGTCCCAGAGACATGGCATGGTGCTGACACAAGGGATTGTGCAAAGGGAACTGGGACTGGGAGCTTCCTTATCCCCTGCCCAAAGACAGTGGCCTGGGCCTGTGCCGCTGCTGTCATGACTCACCGGTCAGGGGCACGATGTTCATTGTAAAATTTCACCAGGTTGAACAAAGACACTGGACACGTGTCAGGAACTCTTATGTTTTATTGTACAGTCTGCATAACTCTGGCAACCAGCCCCCTGCTTAGACTCAAAAGATGTCGGCCAAGAAGTCTCTAAATTCTTATAATATACTTCCACAAGGGTGCTGGCTAACAAGCCACAATACACCACTACTCAAAGGTGCTGGCAAACAAGCCATAATACACTTCCATAAATGCCCCACTTGCACAACAAAGTTCAGGATGGAGTATGGGGTGGAATATGATAAGCGTGCTTTGCCCAGGAGAGAAATAAACACAGAAAAGGGAGAGAGAGAACAAAGATTATCACCATTCTGTAGATCCCACATTGGTCCTGCCACGTGGCTGGTCTGGAGCTGGGGTTTTGAAACAAATATAGTGAAAGAGATGAAAAAGAGAGCAAGGGGGCCCAATCCACTTTCTTTTACAGTTAACCTGGTGCAAGACTCTTATGTAAACAAGACTTTTTGTGCTGTCTTGTTCACACATGCACAGCCAGCCATTTCAGCCCTCCTGCACGAGGTGAGTTGGAGGGGGGAACTGAACATGAAACTCAGGGAAAAGCAGGAAATTGGCTCAGGACATGCTACCCTATCTCCACAGCACTCTCTTCTCCAATCATATATTTCCTGTTGTAAATCAGAATGTTTGAGATAAAACATGCTTATGCCTGGTCCACCACAGCCATCAGGAATAGTGACTGCAGCAGCAAAGTTTTGTGAGCAGCAGGAGCCCATGGCTGGGGAATGAACCTGCCCTAGAAAACCACTGTGTTAATTAGCAAATCCAGCTGCTCTTCCAGAAATCTGGCACTGGAGTATTCATGAAGAAAGGGTGGTGCTGGTCAGAAGGCTGCTTGTTTTTATTTTGGATACTCATGGCACCTGAAGTGTTGTTTTAATTCATCCTGGTGTTCATGTCAGTTGATTTGAAGATTTAGAACAGCTTCACAGGCTCTAAAGCCTTGGGACTGCCTTTACCATGTGGCCATACCACATGCACAGTCACCTCATGACCTGTCCTTGGGGCTGGCAATCACCTCTGCTGGGCTCTGTGGCCAGAGGTTCTCTGGAAAAGGAAAAGGCTGATTTTCATAAATTTCTTTTGGATTCACATTGTGATCAAAGCAGAACTGACTGTTTTCCTTGGAAAGCACAAATAAAACCCCAGGAGGAACCCCACAAGCACTGCAGCACACCTCCACCTGCGAAGATGTATTTCAGGGTTACACAGTGGTATGGGCTGCCTGAGTTGTGTTGCAGAAGCACCGGAGAAGTTGTGAGCAGATTTGGTTCGTGTTTCACTCACATTCCAGTTAGTGATGTGACCTATCAAGTCCTCAAGCTGATTTGGTGACTGAGGCACAAACTGCAGCTCTGGTAGAGACCAGTGCTCTGCTTTCATTGCAGGCACATCCTGGCAGCAAGTGGCAACTCCTTCCTGATTGAGCGTCCCACGAGCAGCTTCATCAAGCCAGCCAAATTCTGCACAGGGCAGAAGACCCCCAGGTGACCTCATACACAGAGACCCTTGGAGCTGGAGTTCCCTTGCCAACCTGGCACAGGATGGAGCTGGACTCCTGGCTCTGCCACAGCTGGGAATCCCTGGCCAGAGTTGGCTCCAAGGTGCCCTGGCGAGGGGCTGTGCTCAGAGCTGCAGAAGAAGGGAAAAACCTTCGGGCATCTGTGCCAACCTGCCCAGGGGACAACGCTCCCTCCTGACCACGAAGTGGCCATGGACTATTCCCTGAGCCGAGACCAGCCGAGCCCAGCCGAACGCAGCCGAACCTAGCCGAGCGCAGTCGAGTCCAGCCGAACCCACGCGAGCCCAGCCGAACCCAGACAGGCCCAGTCCAGCCTAGCCGAACGCAGCCGAACGTACCCGAACGCCGTCCGGCCTAACCCAGCCGAGCACAGATGAGCGCAGCCGAACACAGACGCTCCGCTCGAGCCGGTCGGTCCTGTCGTGCAGCGCCCCCTGCGGGCCGGACGGCTCCTGTAGCCACCGGCGCTGCCGCGGGACCGGGCGGGGAGCGCTGCCCACGCAGCCCAGGGACAGAACCGGGTCTCTGTCCTGATGGGATGCGGGAGCTCCTGACAGCAGGTACTGTCCGCCGGCTTTGGGTTGGTGTTGTCCCTGTGTGGAAGCCCGGCAGCCGTAATGATCAGTGCTTCACATGTGCCAGGGAATGGCATCTGGCCACGGTGTCATGTCAGAGCTAAAGGCTCTGCTTTAAGAAAAGGGGCTTGGAGCAGAAGGCCTTCCAACCTAATACCCCGTTTTTGGGAAGAAGCTATTTGAAAACACAGACCCTACTTGGTGGATTGTCGGAGTTGCAGAGAGACATGGAAATCTGTCCCTGTGTGCACCCAAATCTCTGCAAGCTGAATGGTTTTTATTTCCACACAAGTTTCTCACCTGCTGCCCACTGCTTTGAACCCTCCAGCAGTATACTTCCTACTTGGCCTTTGTTCTCCACCCCCTCAACAAGTGCCTTGTCCTGCAGCATGTCCTCCTCTGGCCCAGCAGCTGGAAAAGCAGGATGGACTCTGGAAGAGCAAGGGAGCTCCACAGCCCGCACCAGCAGCCTGGGGAGTGCTGGCAGACTGCCTGCATGTTTCCAGAACTGGTCAGGATGAGGTGGAGAGAACGTATGTGCTCTGTGCATCTAGTAGACCCCTAGAAATTATTCTCCAAACAGACCTAAACAAGCCTCATCTGCCACGCAAACATGTGGAATACAATGAGAAAGTTGAAGGGTGGGCTGAGTTTGTCACCAGTTACCTTCTTGCACACCAAACCTCTGCCCTCCTCTTCCTTTTTGATGGGGTGTTCCTCTCACCTGGTATCAGCTGTGGGCAGTGTTGTGTTTGCCCACCCAGTTTCACTGAAGTGTATTGCAAGTTTTTTTGCTAATTGTGCTATCACTGCTGCTCAGTGTATCACAGAACAATGTAGGTGGGAAGGGACTTTCAAAGGTCTCGACCAGCATCCACTCCAAGCAGGTTCTGTTGGAGAGGTTGCTCAGGTCCTCCTATAGTTGAGCCTCCAGTGTCTCCAGGGATAGAGATCTGACAGACTCTCTGGGCCCTGTTCTGGCACCCGAGCAATCTCATGGTAGTTTTTCTCTCTCATGGGCCTAGATGGAATTCCCTATGCTTTATCATGTGCCCATCAACTCTTATCCTATCACCATGCACCTCTAAGGACCCAGCGTTGCCTCTCGGCACCCTCCCATTAGGCAGATGCTGCTGAAGGCAGCAACTGGGATTCCTACAGTCTTTGATACTCCAGAATGAACAAACTCAGCTCCCCTCTTCCCTCATGCATATCTTCCTCCCAGACCCAGCCATCCTGGTGGCCTGCACTTGATTTGCTCTGTGTCAGTGACGTTCTTTATGTATTTACCTGGAGCCCCAGACCGGGCACAGCACCTCCAAGGGTCTCCCCAGGATGGAGCAGTTTGTGAGGCTCCACGTTCACTTTGTCTCCTGTCTCTGCTTGCACCCTACTGTGGTTTTGGATAATAAAAGGCAAATATTGTTATTGCAGAAGCTTAAAAACTTCTCATTCCCTGTAGCTCAACATGAACACCATTTTTTTTTTTAATGAGGATGATTGCGAGCTATAGACATTTTCTGAGAGGCAAGTGGGGTCCACATGCTCCTTGGGAGCAGGGGAAAGGGGCTTTCTTCTGAGAAGGGCTGCCTTGCAGTTGAGAAAACATCTGGTATATCTATTAGTGGGGAGTTTTTCCATGTGAATAATTTATTTTCTTATACCTTTTGTTATTAGTTTTGTTCTTACTGTTCATTTTATTATCTCATTGTTTCCAATAAATTGTTCTTATCTCAACCCAAGATCTTTATCTTTTTTGCCTCCAGTTGGAGAGGGGAGGGGCACATGGTGTTAGTGGGAGTACCACATTGGAGGATACCATTTCTAAACCATGATACAGGATCAGGAGAAATCAAAAAAATACCAAAAGCCATGCCATGTTTAAAAAACCCCCAAAATTCAATGTTTTCATCCAGCTGTAAGCTGTACCTGTAAATCAGCCCGACACAAGTGGACATGCAGTCAAGAGACACAGACAAATGTGAACATGGAAGGATGGACAGAACAGTGAGTTGAATTACAGATAAGAATCAGCAGAGGAAATCTGGCCAAGAATTAGACAGAAAAACTTAAGTTAGGACAGACCTCAGAAAGAGGAAAAGTGACTGATGAATCGTTAACAGAGAACCCCAGGCAGTGCTTGTGTGATGGTGTCATGGTGAGGGCAGTGCTGAAGGAGGACTGAGCTGGCTGAAGCCACAGCACACACAACGAGATATTTGGATTTCTCAGTCTGGAAAATGCCATTACAGAATTATGGGCAATACTTGCAAGTTGTGCATTCATTGTGGAAAAGGATTTAAGGTGCAAAAGTAAACAATTAAATCAACAGAAAAATATTTTTTATTTTAACTGGTAGAAGCATTCTTTTAACTTTAAAAAAGCATCTTGTCCTTTAAGCAAGTGGTCTTCTTTTTTATTTATTATCTGTTAGCAGTCCTGGCTCACTGGGGGGTTGGCAAATGTGATGTCCTTCTACAAGAAGGGTCAGAAGGAGGATCTGGGGAACTGCAGGCCTGACCTTGGTGCCCGGATGGCCATGGAACAGATCATCCGGAGTGCTTTGCTGACCATGTGCCAGGGAACAGCCCAGGGGCACAGTCAGTGCACACCCACCATGGGGAGGACAAGCTGGGCTTGTCACCTCCAGGGAAGGGAGGTGGGATAATGCTTTTTATCATGCCAATAACCTCCGTCAGACAACTGGCTCACCCAGTAGAACCACCCCTCACCCCGCCCCGGGAAGTACCAGGACACACCTCAGCCTGCGGGTTTTCATCCCTTCTGCTGGGGCATAACTGGCTCAGCTATGCTGATGTGAGAGGTGGCTGTCATATCTTAGAAGGTGTCATAAACCATCTAAGACCCCTGAAGTGCCCCCAGGCTCATTTCTGGGGCCTTCAACCAGAGAACCATGCATGATTCACAGTGCTGCAACAGATCCACACTGTTGCATGAGATAGGTGCAAGACTCAGAGTTCTCCAAAAGAGAAAAGAAATCTCCCATGGAGAAGTCTGGGGCTGCTACCCATGACCACAGGGCACCACAAGAAGGGGGAGAAATCTCACGTGCATCCCAGAAGAGAGAGTTCATTCTGAAACAGAAACTGGCCTCTCAGGTTGCTTCCTTGGAGAAGCCTTGACCTGCTACTGGATTCTCAGGGGACTAAAGCAGCTGTGTAAAGCCTTCAAGAGATGCCTGAGAAGAGTCTCAGGTGGATCCTTGAGGATGTAGGTCCCATGAAAAGGGAAAAATCATCTTCGATACCTTCCCTGGAGCAATCTGGGACTGTTGTTTGGGATTTCAGGTGCCAAAATAAAGACAAAAAGACCCCAGAAGATGCATGGGAGGTGCCTCGTGTGGAACTTGGAAGATGCAGTTTCTACATAGAGAGAAAAATCATCCTGGGCAGCTTATCTGGAGAAGACTGAGGCTGCTACCTGGGATCTCAAGTGCCTGAATCAGAGATGAAAAGACTCTGAGAGATGGCTGGGAGAAGTTGCAAGTGGATACCAGAAGACAACATTTTCCTTCAAAAGAGAAAAATCATCTCAGGTAGCTTGTAGGAGTCTGGGACTGCTACTCAGGATGTCAGGATTTATAAGTAGTAGGGAAAAGACTCTGAGGGACTCTTGGGAGCAGTCGTGGCTAGATCCTGGAACAGAGAGCTTCTGTGAAAGAGCAAAACATCACAGCTTCCCTGGAGTAGTCTGGGTCTCCTGCTTGGGATTTAAGGTCTTGAAATCACAGATCCAAAACCTCCAGGAGGTGACTGGGAGGAGTCTTAGGAGCATCCAGGATAGTTTCCTCCAGAAGAGATAAAATATCTCCGGTAGCTTCCTTGGAAAAGTCTTGGCCTGCTATCCAGGATGTCAGGGCTTAAATAAGAAATAAAAATCTGTTTGAACCCAGCCCAGCTGAGCGCAGCCAAACGCAGCTGAGCGGAGCCGAATGCAGCTGAGCCGAACTGCTCCGCTCGAGCCGGTCGTGCAGTGCTGCCTGCGGGCGCGGCGGCTCCTGCCCTGCTCGGCCCTGCTGGGGTCCCCGGGAGCCGGAGCGGGGTGTTTGTGGGAGGAGCAGGCATCAGGCACTGCAGGAGCACAGCAGTGTCACCCCGGGACGGCATCCAGTGTGAGCCGGTTCACGGGATGGGACAGAGGAGCAGAGCCTCCTCCTGCCTGCCTCGCACTGTAGTGAGAGAATCCATCCTAGCAGAACCGCGGCTGCTCCATCCTGCTTCCATATCTGCCCAGCCCAGAGCT
This sequence comes from Atrichornis clamosus, assembly GCA_013400975.1. Lineage (NCBI taxonomy): Eukaryota > Metazoa > Chordata > Aves > Passeriformes > Menuridae > Atrichornis > Atrichornis clamosus. The sequence goes on along the minus strand of WBMZ01000645.1, from coordinate 60,170 downwards.
CTTCCCAGTCTTTGGGATCCTCCAAGGGCTTCAGAGGTACTCCTTGGCACCCAGCCAGTGCTTTTCCTAGAATCATGGAATATTCTGCGTTGGAAGGAACGCACAAGAATCATCCAGTCCAGCTCCCGGCCCTGCACAGACACCCCAACAATCCCACCCTGTGGCTGAGGATATTGTCCAAATGCTCCTGGAGCTCTGGCAGCCCCGGGGTTGTGACCCTTTTCTGGGGAGCCTGTTCAGTGCTCATCACCCTCTGGGGGAAGAACCTTTTGCTAATATCCAACCTAAACCTCCCCTGACACAGCTCCAGCTGTTCCCTTAGGTCCTGTCACTGCTCAGCGAGAGCAGAGTGGTGCCTGCCCCTCAGGAGGAGCTGCAGCCCCCAGTGAGATCTGAATAAACCACGTGCCCTCAGTTGCCCCTTGTAAGGTTTCCCTTCTAGACCCTTCACTATCCTCACAGCTTTCACTAAGAGATTTATAATCTTGTACTGAGGTGCCCAAAAGCTCCTGATGCTGTACCCACAAGCATGCCATGGCTGCAGTGGCCCTGAGCCCATTGGGATGCTGTACCCATGGCATGTGAGGGCTGATGGTCCCTGCTGCTGTGTGGGGTCAGTGTGACCATCAGCCATAACTGCAACCTGGACCTATCTGACCAGCCAGAGCAGCCCATGCTCCTCCTCCCACTGCCTCAACCCCAAAAGGACTTTGGCTTCCCTGCCTACAACTATAGGTAATGGCCCTGTCCCTGCTGCCCTAAATCCTTCTTTAGCCCTGTCCCACCATCACCACAATGCCCACTGGTCTCCTTGGATGGTTCCTCAGTGGGAGGACATCACTCTGGGGTTGCTCCAGCCTCAGGCCATCCCAGCCCATGCCACATCCCACCCTTCTCTAGGTACCAGCAGTGCAGGAAAGACTCACAGTGGGAGGGTGGGATAATGTGTGCTCTGCCTGAAACCATCAGTCCCCCCTAGTTGTATTGGGTCTGACCAAGAGAGAGTTCACCTTTCCCTTAGCAGTCCTCACAGTGCTGTGCTTTGCACTGGTAGCTGGAAGGGTGTTGATAACACGCCAGTGTTTTGGCTACTGCTGAGAAGTGTTGTCCCTCTGACACTCCTTCCCCCATCAGGAGGGCTGGGAGTGGGCAAGATCCTGGGAGGGGACACAGCCAGGCCAGCTGACCCAAATCAGCCAAAGGGATATTCCATACCATATGACGTCAACTCAGCTATAAAAGTCCAGGCGAGAGGAGGAAGGTGGGGGCATTCGTTGCTCTGAAACGTCTGCCTTCCAGAGGAACCATTACGCGTGCTGAGACCCTGCTTCCCGGGAAGTGTCCCAGCATCGCTCGCTGATGGGAAGTAGAGATTGACTTCGCTTTCTGCTTGCGCGCGCAAACTCTTGCTTTGTTCCCTCTTTTTTGCTATTAGTAAACTGCTTTTATCTCAACCAACGAGTTGTTTTCCATCTTATTCTCTCCCCTACCCCACAAGGAAGGGGAGTGATAGAGCGCCGTAGTGGGCACCGGGCACCCAGCCAAGGCCAAACCACTACACTAGTTCTGAGGGATCTGCTGCCTCCATGAGCAGTTGCACACGTGGAGGAGTGGGACATGTCCTACAGCCACCTGCCACCACTGCCAGCCCCAGGCCGTCAATAAATCCTGCCTGGGGCTGCTCAGTGTGGTGGAATGGAGGGACATGGGTGTCACAGCTGGTGTCTGGGTCCACTTATCCAGCCCCGCAGTGCCATGGTAGGGACATGCACAGCCTCCATCCATGGGCTGCTTATCTTGCTGCAGGCATGTGGGAACAGGACAAGGCACCCCAGCTCCCTATACACCCCATCCTTGCTCACAGACTGCCTGCAGCACCTGGCACACGCAGAGGTCTGCTGGGGTAGGCAGGAGTGTGCTGCTGGGCTCACCTGCATTGGTTTGGGAGGTGCTGCCTAGCGTGGAGAGGTCAAGGCTGCAAGAGGTCAGCCCTGCTTGCATCTTGGCATCATCCTGAGAGCAGAGCCAAACCCTGGAAGCACAGGAAGGGCTCTGGCTACCAGGTCAAAGGCAGGTACCGAAGGGCAGGATACATCTGACGCACACTCACTGGCAGGGAGCCACTGTCACATGAGGGTCCAGTGCTGCAGCCCCTTCCCCTGGCGCTGGAGGGGGATAGCAGGGAGCACGGCCAGGCTGCAGCCTCCTTGCTCCCAAGCAGTCAGGGAGGGATCAGACAGGAACAGGTCCCTGGTCTGTCCTGCCTAGCAAGGACACAGCTCACCCCCTTCAGCTGCAGCCATGACTTAAAGGTGGGAGCGGCAGGCCACCGCTCCTGTTTCCTCCCTCCCCAAAAACTACACCTGCCTCCTACCACCCATTTATTTCCAGAAACTGAACATTAAAACCACACCTGGAGCCCAGCTGCAGCCACTGAAAGCCCCCAAGTTCCCACCAGGTAGCTGGGGGCAAGGACAGCCCAGTCCCAAGCACAGCTCTGGCTCCCTTCCCCCACTGCAGAAGGAGTGCAGTGTCTCTCAGGTCTGGCCCATGGCCAAGGGGGCCCAGGACCGCTTTCCATGGATGTGAGAGCACAGAGTAGGCAGGAGGAGTAGCCCAGCCCTCACTGCTGGAGCTGAAGGTTGGTGTGCAGCAGCCACTCAATGGTTTCCAGCAGGTAGGCCATGCCGTAGTGCCGGGCGATGTTCTGGAAGACGTGGACGTGGTCCATGAAGGTCTGGGGAGAAGGGAACAGGGAGGAAAGGAGGCTGCCCAGCACCCCAGGCAGCTGGGGGCTCCAATGGAGTGACTAAGCAGGGCTGGCCAGAGGGCAGCTCAGCAGGTACCAGGGCATGTGCAGTTAGACCAGAGGCAGAGGAGGCACAGGGCACCCTAGGGCTCCTCACTGAGCTGCTGTGCTGGGGCTAGGGCTGGGCAGCTGTTGGAATACCTGGGAGGAGATGGTGAGGGTGAAGTCTCCAGCGCAGCTGCAGTACACGGGCATGTGCGTCTCCTTCACACCATGACACTTCTTGCACACCTGGAGGCCAAGGAGGTTCAGGCGGGACAAGAGATGAGGCCAAGCCCCTCTGTCAGTGGCTGAGTGAATGTGTCCAGCCTCAGACAACCGAAGGAATGGGCAGAGAGGGGAATCCCTGTGCGCACCAGGTCCTGCAGCACAAAGGCCATCAGCTTCTTCTGCAGGGCTTCCACCAGTGCTGTCTCGATGGCATCGGTGTCATATTGCACTTGGCAGTTGGGGCAGACCCAGCCAGGCAGCACCAACCCGTCCTAGGGGCAAAGAGAGGGAGGTGAGCACCATGAGTCCCACGCACTGGGATGGTGGAACTTGTTTCTGAAAAGGATGGAACATAAGCCAAAGCCCAAGGATGCTCAGATGCGTCACATGCAGCTAGAAAAGATGAGCAGAAAATTGGCTTTAGGTGAGTGACCATGGGCAGGCAGAGCTGCAAAACAGAGGGGTTCAGAGATAAAATGGGTAAGGTGATGGACTGGCCTCCAGCACTGCTGTACTGAGGCCTCTATTGTCCCTAGGAAAGAGGCTACACCTGGGAAAGGGCAGGGTCCTTGCACAGGTCCAAGTCCCTGCAGAAGTTGCAGTTCCTACAGATGACTTCAGGAAGTACGTAGGATCGGCAAGGGTCCCGAAACTCGGCTGCTTCTGAGAACTCGCCCACCTCGATGAGGCGCAGGAGGTCCCGGCGCAGTTTGTTCACCTGGTTGGTTATGTTGGCATCCAGGGAGAGGACCTGCAAGGGTAAGAGCCAGGTGAGCCTACCAGCAGTGTCCTCAGCAGGACAGTTCAGATCCTTGTGACCTCATATGGATGTAGGGCACAGTAAACTGGTTGTAGATCCCTCCTGGAGAAAGCTGCAGCCATGGACAAGGCCCAGAATTTGAGCCTGAATCCTTCAGCCAAGAGGCCTGGCCCACCCCAATGACCTTGCAAACACATTTGATGAACTCCAGAGCTGGGTTGTTGAGTGGCAGGTAGGAGCCAGGCAGGACCGGGAACATGTCAGAGGGCTCTGTGGCATTGTGGGAACCAGCCATCTTCTTCTGGATCTTCTGGGTGATGGTGAAGAAGCTCTGGGTGAGCTCATTGGCCACGTAATCCTGTGAGAAGGTGATCATGCCTAGAGGGATGAAGCAGAGAGTGTTTGAACCAACTGGTGGCACATAGGGGTGGCAAGGTGGGTGGCTCTCTGCCTGCAGCAGGGCTGCCCGGGGGCCTGGCACTCACCAGGCATAGCCCCCAGCTCCCCCAGAGCCTCCTGGGACATCGGGCTGGTGCTCTTTCTCTTGATGGGAGTGCTCCCAGGGGTGTTACGCCGCAGCTCTTCCTTCATGCTGTGGTAGACAGCCACGATGTAGGCTGGGGAAGACACAGGCAAGGCTCCAGCTCCTGCCTGGAGCTGGCACTGGGTGGGGCACAATAACCTGGTCCTCTCCCTGTGATGGCTCACCTGACACGATCATCAAGAAGTAGCTCTGGCAGGAGGCGGCCTGGGGCAGGAACTGTGCGATGTTCCAGGTGTTCTCCAGCAGCTCCTCCACATCCAGCTCCCCTTCCTCCTCTTCTTCCCCTACCACCTCTTCCTCCTCTTTCTCGCTGTCCTCCTCCTCCAATGCCTGCCTCTTGCTGGTGTCCTTCTGGGGGACCCAGCAATTCTGCAGCAGTCCCTCATGCCCAGCCAACACCTCTCTACTCTGCTCAACCTCAGCATCCTGCTCCCAGGGGAGTGGGTGCTTCATATCTCTTACCTCTCCATAGTGTATGCGAGATTCCACTTTTCCCTTGATACCTCCATAATTTGCTGGGTCCATCCAGAGCAGAAACTCCCAGCAGCGGGAGAAGGAGATGGTCAGAGAGTGGAAGATCTCCTTGGAGTGGATGCTGGAGGGAGAAGACTGCAGTCAGTACCTGTGTCAGCATCATCTCTTCTCCAAGGGACACTGTGGGGAGGTGGTGCTGGCCAGGAGAGAGAGGTGTCCCCTTTCCCATCCAACACCTGCCAGGGATCCCAGGGGAAGTCATGCCCAAGGACACTCGGCTCCCTATTCTTGTGTCAAGGTGCCTGTACTACAGCTGGGATGCTGAGAGCCAGCCAGGGGATGAGCTGCTGGACATCTCAGGTTCTTTTGAAGGTCTCTTCCGGATTGAATCCTGTGAATATTCTGCCTACAGAGGACAGCTAGGGACAGATCGCTCCAGACATGACAACAAGAGAACTGGGAAGACTTGTCCCTTCAGTAGCTTTGCCAAAAAAAGTAATAAGGCAGAAGGCAAAAAGCCAGCATCCTCCTTCCTGGCCTCGAGCCCTGGTGCACCCCACCTGTTGATGATGTACTCCATGTAGCTGATGGCGTCCTCAATGCGCCGCTTCTTGGTGCACAGGATGATGCGGTTGAAGTTGGCGTAGACCACAGAGGAGCCCAGGCGCTTGAACTCGGCCACCAGCCTGCAGCAGGGCACAGGACAGGGGTCACCAGGCAGGAAAGCAACACCCAAGTGGCAGATGCAACCCATGGAGGACGTGCTGATCCATCAGCCAGGAGTCAACACGTAGCAGCACTGCACAAGGGAGGTCACCCAAAGAGGACAAGAGGTCCACCCTACTGCCCACCTCTCTGGAGGATCACTGTGGGTGCCAGCATCCTGGTCACTAACATCACAGCTCTCCATTCCCCATCCACCAGCCTGGCACACTCCAGGCCTCACTTACTGCAGGAAAAGCTTCTTCATCATGTTGTGGAGCGTGCGGTGCAGTGCTGGGTCATAGAGCAGGGAGGAAGGAGAGCGGAGCCAGCGGTAAAAGTGAATGACCTGGTTGTCTGCATAGACGTTGTGGTACTGAGTGATCTCCTTCACCCAGCTCACCACCATGCTCTTCAGGATCCTGCCAGCAGAGATCGGCATCACCCCACCAGCCACCAGCAACCCCTCTCACCTTCCCGACAGGGACAGGTTTTCAGATACACTAGAGGATTTAAAACAGGAACTCCCTTGTTCAGCCCTCAGCACATGAGCCACAGGGTAGATATGTGCCTCTGTAACCTGGTGGAGCACCAACAAAGGAGAAACCAACATGCCCACACACACACATCTGCTCACTAAGGCACACCAGGCAGCTCTGAGATCTTCCAGTGTGTTGGAGAAGATGCCTGCCATGCCTTTGAGACCTGGCTTTATATTTAGAGCACCCCACAAACCCTATTGCTGGGGAAAGGCTAAAGCCAGGAGGGAATGAGGCAGGACCCTGAGGGGACCCACCAGGATGGAGACCATCTGCTCTACCTTCTGCTGTTCCTCAAGCCATACCTGAAAGTGTTGGAGCAGAGGGCAGTCTCATCATAGCTGGCCGGGATGTTGGCAGCTTGGTTCCCTGTCACCATGTCCTCCAGGGATGCCTGCTGAATCACGTCGAAGCTGATGCTCATGCTGGAGCCTCCTTCCATGTCGTTCACGTGGTGGGACTGCAACACGGTGTTCACAGCTAGGCTCTGGATGTCCAGCTCCAGACACACTAAGAGCAGACACAGCTGTCAGCAGGGAGGCAGGGAAAGGACCAGGAACACCCTGCTGCTGCCAGAAGTGCTTTTCACAGGTACAGGGTGATCTATAGGTGCTGTTGCACTGGGAGGGGAGATGCTTTCATAGGCATGACTGGACCTTCATAAGGTCTTGACTGTCTTCCAATAGGATTTGGATCTACTGACCCTCTGGGGACCACCAGTTTTTCCTGGAAGCCACCAGCAGTGGACCTCAGAAGAACTCATTACACTCAAGCTGCCTCTGCCTAAAAGAGACCTGTCCCAGGGTCACCAGAGATGACCACGTGAGCTGTCCTTGGGCTGACACATTGCAGGTGGTTTGCCAAGTGCTGCTGTCATTGGTCACTGGCAAACAATCCACATTTTGATGGCTGCACATTTTACAGGTGAGCCTTCTCTGCTCCAGGACATGCCTCTTGCATTCACCTTGCCCAGATTGATGCTGAAACCCAAAAGCTGCAGGTGACAACTGTCACCACAGAGATTCTTTGGGGACTGCATCCACCCCTCTACTCACAGGACTCACAGAGCAGGATCTAGCTCTGCCCCATTCAGCCCTACCACCCTCCTCACCTGTGGAATAGCAGCCAGGGTTGTTGATCTCCACTGAGGCTTTCTCATCGAACTCCATGACCAGGCGGTTGTCATCGGCCTCTTTCCCCCCCAGGTCAGGGCGGGCTGTGGGGGACAGCCACAGCAGGTGGTTGTGGCGACGAAGGTGGCGTGAGAAGAACAGGTCGGAGCCAAAGGTGGAGATGTCATCAGGGAGGTTCCCAATGGGGATGTGGTAGTACCTGAGGCACAGAGAGGTGAGTGGTCATTGGGGTGAGCATGGCTGTCCCCTGCCTGTGCCCTCAAGAGATGAGGCAGCTCCTGTGGTCCCACTGAGGTCATGGCAGCCTCAGGGGAACACAGCCACCCTGGGTACCTGCTCATCTCAAAAGCCTGGGAGAGGCAGGTGTCCAGGTTGAGGTAGTGGCGGATCATGCGGCGGGCGGCATGGCGCTGCCAGTCCAGGACAGAGTAGCTGATGTCATCTACCAGCCGGATGGGGACCAAGGGGAACTCCTCAATGATGGGGATGCTACTCGCCAGCCGTTTCAGGTCCCAGTTGGACTGCACAGCCACCAGTGTGGGGCCTCGCCGCTCATCCTGCAACAAGAAGAAAGGGACATGTCGTGGTGTACCTCTCACCTGCTCAGCAGGAAGCTGGTGATGTCAGGTGCCTCATCCCCACAGCAGGTGCCCGAGGTGGGGACAGCACACCCCAGCATTCCCGAAGCACCCACCCACCTTCACACCACCAGCTCTCCAGCTGAGCACAGGAATGGAGAGAGATGGAGGTGGCCTTGCTGCTGGCACTGCCCCAGGTAAGCCCCCTGCCAAGCAAAATCAGAACCCACTTCTTGACCTTGGGTCCAGCAGTTACGTGCAGGTGCTCTTGGAACTGGTGCACCAGTGCCTTCCACAGCATCTTCCCCTTAGTCCCCATAGTCTCATGGACACCCTCCTCCCACCTTCGTCTCACCTTGTAGCCCAAGAGCAGCCGCTGGACACCTCTGTAGATGGCCTTGGGGTCGGTCTCAGTGCGCACCTCAAAGGTGTGTTTGTCTGGGGGCAGCAGCTCCTCGCCCACCTTTTCCAGCAGAGCTGAGCGCTCCGCCGAGAACAAGGCAGTGAGGTTTGGCATCTGGTTGCTGCGTACCTGGGAGCAAGAGCGACCAGGTCAGAGCAGGGGGAGAGGGACCCTGGGATGTGCAGTGCCAGGGGCCCTGCCAAAACACAGCAGGGGTGTGTGATGCATGGAGAAACCTCCTGCTGCCTGACCCTACCATGGAATGGTCTGGGGTGGAAGGGACCTCTAAACATCATCTAGTCCAACCTCCTGCCATGGACAAAGACACCATATAATCACAGAATGGTTTAGGTTGGAAAATACCTTTAAGATCAAGTCCAGCTGTTCACCCAGTACTATCAAGGCTGCCACTAAACCATGTCTCCAAGTGCCACATTCTCATGCATTTTAAATCCCTCCGGGGATGGTGACCCCACCACTGCCCTGGGCAGCTGTGCCAGGGCTTGACAATCCTTTCTGTGAAGTTTTTCCTAACATTCAATCTAAACCTCTCCTGGCGCAACTTGAAGTCAACTAGACCAGGTTGCTCCAAGTGCTATCCAACCTGGCCTGAAACACTTCCAGGGATGGGGCAGCCACAGCTTCTCTGGGCAACCCAGACCAGGGTCTCACCACTTTCACAGCCAATAATTTTTTCCCAATATCCCAACTATCCCTGCCCTCTGGCAGTGGGAAGCCATTTCCTCTTGTTCTGCCACTTCAGGCCCTTGACCCAAGTCCCTCTCCAGCTCTCCTGGAGCCCCTTTAGGCACTGGAAGGGGCTCTGAGGTCTCCCTGGAGCCTTCTCTCCTCCAGTCTGAACACCCCCAGCTCTCCCAGCCTGGCTCCAGAGCAGAGGGACTCCAGCCCTTGGAGCATCTCCGTGGCCTCCTCTGGACTCACTCCAGTAGCTCCATGTCCTTCCTATGTTGGGGACCCCAGGCTGGATGCAGCCCTGCAGGTGGAATCTCACCTGAGTGGGGCAGAGGGGCAGAATTCCCTCACTCTCCTGCTGCCCATGCTGGTGGATCAGCCCAGATCATGGGGGGTTTTTGGGCTGCCAGTGCATGTGGCTGAGGCATGTCCAGCCTCTCACCCATCAGCACCTCAACCTCCAACCCTCCAGAGACCCCCTTACCTTGTCCAGCACGAAGATGGCAGCTTTGCGCTGCGAGGGGATGAAGAGGCCCAGGAGTGCCCTGCTGCCCTGGGAGCTGTGGTACAGGTAGATGTGGCGAATGCTTCCTGGGGACACAGAGCACAGAGCATCAGTGGTACCCACGAGCCCCAGGTGACCCAGGAGTCCCTCTCCCAGGATGCCTCACCTGGCTCCAGGTAAGTAAACTGGGCCAGTGAGCGCATCTCCAGGTGCTCGATGTCGAAGGTTTCGGCCTCTCGCCCTGCCAGGTGCCCGACGAGCTGCCTGCTGACCATGCACACACAGCCTAGGTGGGTCAGGGCATGGAAGAGCAGTGGCACCTGGAATGATGGGGAGAGATGTAATGAAGCAACGTTCCACTACTAAGCTCCTCTTGGGGGCTGCAGACCTAGAACAGCCTGGATTAAAATCCACAGGTAGCACATACCTGAGGTGTGTTTGGTGTGAGTTTGGTATTATCAGCCTTGCCAGTGCTGGAGCTACAGAACAGGTTTCTCAAAATCCACGTGTTCCTATCTAGACCCAGGTCCTACCATCAAGGTATTTTGGAGGAAGTGTGGAGCAATATTTGAGCAATCTTGCAGCTCTGCAACTTGTGGTTTGTCACTCCAAGGCAGGGGGTCCATCTGAACCTCCAGATAATCGGCATGGTGGGAGATCCACCACAGATCCATCCTGTTTTATTAATCCTGTAGCTATCAACTTCACTGCTGCAGGAGACTCCTGAATGGCTTGCTGAGGGACCTGGTCCCAAACCAGTGAGAAGCAATAAACATTTCTTGCCTGATTGCTCTTCTCTTGTGTTAGTTTTAGTTGCACAGGCCTGTAGTACATCCCATTTTCACATTTCTTCAGCAAGAAGAAATGTCTAAGTCCCATCCCTGGAGGCAAACTGTTCCCTCCCTCACATCCTCCTGTGTTACTCCTGCTACATCTTTTGGGATCATGCTCAGAATTGCACTGCAGATGTTTAAAGATCAAGACAGATCTTTGCTTGCCCAGGTCTGTGTCCAGCTGGGTTAACTGTGTCTCTGAGGATGGAAGCTTCACAAGCCTTTGGGCGACCTGCTCAACCACCCTTGCAGGAGAAGTTTTTTCTGATATTTACACAGAATTTTCAGGTTTCAGGTTGTGCCCACTGCCTCCTGTTCTCTCCTGGGCACCAGAGCATGACCTGGCTCCTCTTCTCCACTCTTCCCATTGAGCAGGTCCTCTGAGCCTCTTCTGGGCTGCACAGTCCAACTCACTCAGCCTCCCCTCAGACGACAGATGCTGCCACCCCATGATCATCTAATTTCCTTCATGTCTTTAAAACTTCTCCAAGCCCTTTGTTTTACTTCAGCTGCTCATTTTAATTTCCCCTTAGCTTCTTGATTTTTCCTCTTCCCACTTATTAAACACTATGGGAGTGGAGAGGACTCGTGTTTGCTAGAGGAAGGTCTATAGATATGATGAATTTGGGTACATGCCAGTCACTTTGGTTGAGTAATCTGAAGTACGTTGTGCGTGCTACTACTAAACCTCAGTAAGGTTTGGTAAGCACCATTTTCAATTGGTGATGGCATATATCGTTCAACCTTTTTCATTATGACAGGATTTCACAGGCTCCATGTAATCATTAAGAGTTGTGCCTTGCCTTGTGAGACCTGGGTCCAATTTTCCAAAAGCAGAAATTTAAGGTGACTAGAAATGGTTTCCTTCATCATACCCCACTGAAATGCTTCCCACGTTATACCAGTAACTTCAGCAGCGGAAGCTTCCCAACTCTGTGATGCTCTTTTTGCCCTTGCAGCCTCCTGCACCTCTGAAATCAGTGGCACCTCTGCTCACACAAAAGCTTGTCCTGCTCAAGACTTTTGATCCATAATAATCCTATGGTGCATTTCAGTATAAATTCACCCGCCTTTATGCTTTCTTTAACTCCACTCTTAAAATGGTGTGGTCTACTCTGCCACTTCCACCCAGGTCAGGTTCTTTCACTACAACATCTTCTTGGTTAAATTCCTGTCATCAGGTTTTGATCTGCTGGACAAACCAGTATCCTCATTGGAAGCAGGCATACCAGGTTCCCACCTTCATTTTCAGCACTGGCAAATTGAATTTTAGCCACATTGCTTTCTACAGAATTTCATTTAGGTTGTTCTTGCTCTGCCCGAACTTTCAAGTTGTATCCTGTTCTTTTTTCTAAAGCTTTTATAGCCTTGTGAAAGAGGACATGACACTCAGACACTCAGAGTACCACTCCACTTATGTTGGGTTTTTCATCAGCTTTACTCCAAATGCCTCTTCTCTTTCCTGGTTCCAATACCAGCAGGCCGGCTCTGGATTAGAGGAAGCTCACCATTTCTGATTATCAGACACCTTCTTTCCCCAACACTTCCTAACTCCAAATAAACTTAAGCCCCTTTCCCAGATATGCTGATACTCAGCATTTCTGTCCACATGAGCATGGGTATAACTCCCAGCTCCCTGAACACTGTCCAGGGTCTTGGATTTTTGGTGTCTCACCGCTGGAACTCAGCAACTCTTAAAAACAAGCACCTGGAGGAGTTACCTGTGTCTCATACACTCCCTCGATGTCTGGAGCGGAGAGGTCCGTGTTGATTTCGTTGATGTGCTCTTGGTACATGTCTTCAGGGACAGAGTATTTGTACAAGTTGTAAACCAAGTTTGAGCGGGGCAGGATCCTGTTCACCTGCCAAGGTAAGGCACAGGATTATTGGAATACATCCCGCCACACGGCACCACTGCGAGGAGCCAAGCTCTGAGCCAGCGCAGCTCCTGGTGCTCCTCTCACCTAAGGAAATCAGTGCATTATGCTCATGCATATTACAAATTCCCTTAATAGAGAACTTGATTTCCAGGGAGGCTGGGATTAGCAGAGGGACTAGAGCCTGGATGAGGGATATCCATGGGGTGGGAGAATGAGGTGTTGCAAGGCAGATGCCTGTAACACCCGCTTACAAGGGAGGTGAAGTGCCTTATCTCAATGCAAGCAGCCATTTCCCCTTCCACAAGGGGCAGGTCCTGACCTTCCTGTAGGCTGTTCCCTCCTCTGGCTTTGGGATGCGCTGGTTGACATAGAAGACACGAGGGATGCTCAGCTTGATGCAGTGCAGGTCGCTCCCTATCACTGCCCACAGCCGAAACAGCCCAGGCTGGCTGGTCTCGGTGATCTGCAGGACAAGGGGTACGAGGTCAGCGTTAGCAGGAGAGCCAATGTGCCATCAGTGCTTACATCTAAACTGCAGAGCACTCTGGGGATCTGCATGGTCTGGTGGTGGCCAAATAGAAAGTGGGGGGCATAGAGTCATCACTTTCAGCTCTGGAGTCCCTGTGTCCTGCTACTGTCCCAGGGCACCATGAAGAAAACTCTGCCTCAGGCTGGCCAATCAACTCCAGGGGATGATGTCAAGACACCCAAGTCCCTCTGAAGTCCTGGACCTGCAGCCCTGAGACCTTTTTGGAGGATGAAGTGGGTGCCAGAGGCTGGGCTTAACAAAGGTTAACATAACAAAGGTTTGTGAAAACACCCGGATGGCACCACTCCATCTTTTCATTTATGCATTGTCTGCTTCTAGACATCACCAGAATCCTGTGCCCAATGCTGGGCTCCTGAGCACAGGACATGGACATACTGAATAGAGTCCAGTGAAGGGCCACAAGGGGAAAGAAGGGACTGGAGCATCTTTCATATCAGGAAAGGCTGGCAGAAATGGGACTGTCCATCCCACAGCACAGAAAGCTCAAGGGGATCTCATCCACATGTACATATATATATATATATATATATATATATATATACACACACATACTGAAAGGGAAGTGCAGAGAGAACAGAGCCTGACTATTCCCACTGTGCCCGGTGGCAGAACCAGACATCATGAGCACAAAATGGAATGCAGAAGAGTCCCTCTGCACATCACAAACTATTTCCCTGCAAGTTGGTCCAGGCTGCCTGTGGAAGGTGTGCACTCTCCACCCTTGGAGGTACTCCAGGGCATGGTCCTGGGACCCCAGCTCTGGGTGGCCCTGCCTGAGCAGAATGTGGGACCGGAGGCACCCCAGATCTGCCCCAGCCTCAGCTGATGTTTCTGTGGTTCTGTGACGGTGCAGTGCTGCCCACGGGCTAAACTAGAGCTGCCCTGCTGGCAGATTTACACACATATCCCAGAGTCACCAAGAATGACCCTGTGGGCACCTGTTTCCATCCATATATGTGTGAGCCTGAGGCTATGGAGCCTCATCTGGGCTCCCCAGGGCTAACACCTACATGGGGTAGGTCAGGGTTCCTGAACTTCACTGTGTGACCACAGGGAGTGCAAATGTGAAGCTTGTGCCCCAGGCTGCTGTGTGTCAGGTCCCCTCCCCAGTACCTGCACGACCTGCCAGGGCAAGTCCAGGATGCTGCGCGCTGTCCGGCGCAGGTAACTGCTCAGCCCTTTGGAGAGGGCGTCACGGACCACTCCTCCGCCTGCCGCCACCGCCCCGTCCTCCAGCCGCCGCCTCTTGCGCCGGTCCTGCCGCTGCCGAGCCTGCAGCTCCCACTTCTTTTGGTGGAAGCGCAGCCAGACCACCCACTCTTCCTGAGTGGGGTGACAGCAAGCGTGAAACCACCACAGGCTTCCCAGCCCCACAACATCACACCACACAGCCCAGCCCTCCAGCCCCCAGCCCCATATTACGTTCCTGCCCCAGCTGCAAAGCTACCGCTCCCCTTTTCTCTATCAGTGGTTGCATTTGTCTCCTGCTTATATTTCTCCGTGTATCCCTGACTCACGTGTCTGCAGAGTGTTTTGGTAAACCTGCAACTTGGTCCTGGCAGCACTCAAGCTGCTTGGATGGACGAGCACAGTCCTGGAGCATCTCTTGCACAATCTGCTTCACCTACCTTGGTGGTACCCAGGGGTGGAGGTGGGCCCAGGATCTCCCGCCAGGACTGGGACAGCTCCAGGTCCTGGGACAACTGTTGGCTTTCCTCTGCTGCAGGGATGCGCTTCCGCTTATTTGCAATGGGAACCACTGGCTGAGGAATCCTGACAGCCCCAAAGTCCTCTATGTCACCCACCTGTGAGCTGGGCGTCCCCTCTGCAGGCTGGTTGGCAAGGACCTGAGGGAGCAAGAACAGCAGGAGGATGGGGGCTGCAGAAGAGCCCCACCAGCACTGCCAACACCTTCCCCTCACCCTCTTTACCTGTCTCTTGCCTTCCGAAACAAAGAGCTCATTGATTTTTTTCTGTTTGTACACATCATTCTTCTCCAAGAGCTTCTTGTGAAGCCAGTCTGGGTGCCGGACCCTGGGCACTGGGTTCTTCACCTGGAGAGCAGCTCCAAATCACACTGAGTCCCCCAGGCAAATCCTTCCTCCTACCTACCCCCCACAGCCTCGTACCTGCTGCAGGGCTGCAGGAATGGTGATGATTTTCTGGATGGTGCTGCCCAGCCTCTCGATGTAGTAGTCCCAGTCCAGGATCTGGGAAGAGGGCAGAGCTTTGGCAGTGAAGAAAGCCAAGCAGAAGGGTCACCAGACAAAGGATCAAACATCCCTGTAGGATCCCCCCACCCCAGCACCCTGCTTTGTGAGCACAAGAAGCCACTGTCCAGGTTGTGCCTCCAAAGGGATGAGCTCCTGGCCCAGATCTGGGGCTATGGGCGGGGGGGCCTCACTCACTGCACGGATGTTGAAGTCCTGCAGGGAGGGGCTCTTCAGCCATTTTCGGAGGTAGTGTTTGCGCACGCTGGGCTCGGCTTGGAAGATGGCAAGGGGGATGGCCCTAGGGAAAGCAGGGAAGCAATGTCCTAGCACCCCACAATCCCCTCTTCCAGCCTGTGGAAGTCCTCCAGGCTTCTCCTCAACACTCTGGGAGGCCACCGGACTGTATGGTGTTACCCATCACCCTGTTCACAGTCTGTGATTCAGGTGATCACCTGGCCACAGCATTCCAACTCCCTTCTTTCCTCCTACCTGCCTGTCCCCTCTTGGTTGCTCCCACACTGCCAGAAGTCCTGGCCCCTCCAGGTGGCGTTACCTCTCGGTGACCGGAGACCCTTCTGGTTTCTTGGAAATGATGAAGCGACAACTCAGCCCTGCATCCTTCACCATCTGGTCCCCCAAAAACTCTGCCAGGCGCTTGGCAGTGCTGATGGAGGTGGACTTCTGCTCCCCGTAGTCCTCCAGCTTCCGTGACATGGACCGGTTCTCTGAGATGAGCTCAAACAGCTCTGAATCGGGCATGTCGGCAGCCTGAAAGAGAAGGAAAAGCCCAAAGTTAGCAAGAACCTAATGATCAAAGCTTGCTGCTGTCAGGAACAGGCAGTACCACACCCAGCTGATGTGTCTCTTTAGGGGGAGCCTGGAATTGCTCTCTGTTGCAGCTGCCAGCAGGATCTATAGAAAAGAGGGAGCATAGGTTTGAGGCTGGCACCAGTTTGTGCCACAGCTGGGCTGTGTCAGCACGGCTTTGTTGTGCACACAAAATTGGGCTCACCAAGAGCTTGTTGTACAACAGCATCACAAAATGAAGGACTGTAGAGGACCAGACCTAAGCACGTTTTGTCTCAAGCATTCTGAGCATTGCTACAGGAAAGGTGTCATTGGAGGAGAGAGTCCATGGAGGTGTGGCAGTGCCATTCTGAGCCAACTCCCTGCCATGCCTTGAGACTCATGCTTAGTTCCCTGTCTGACTCACATCCTGGAGGAGGGCTGGCTGTGCATGAAAGGGACAAGATAGGGCCCCTTCTCTCTCTTTTCTCTTTCTCTTCCACTTTCTTTGTCTCACTGTTTGCCCCAGCTCTGGACCATCCAAGTGGCATGACCAACGCAGGACCAACACGGACCGAAGGACTGGTGATACTCTTTGCCTTCTTCCCTTGCTTTGCCTGAGCAAAGCATGGCCAGCATATTCTACTTCATACTCTGTATGGAATCTTGTTGTGGGAGTGGGGAGCTTATGTAAAGGTGTGTTGTGGCTCATGTGCCAGCATCTTTGTGTAATGGTGTGTTGCAGCTTGTTAGCCAGCACCCTTGAATACTGGTGGTGTATTGTGGCTTGTGAGCCAGTGCCTTTTGAGGAGCTTGCAGTGGGATGTGAGAACTTATTGGAGTGTTCTGTACAAAGTAAGGCCTCATTTGCCTACATTCTTGTGGAAGTCTATTGTAAGAATTGGCTTGTTGGCCAACACCTTTTGAGTCTAAGCAGCGGGCAGGTTGCTAGAGTTACGGCAACCGTTCAATAAAACATGAGAATTCCTGACATGTGCCCGGTGTCCTTGTTCAGCCTTGTGAGAATTTATGATGCCCCCGACTGGTGGGTTGTGACATAGAATCACAGAATAATTCAGGTTGAAAAGCCCTCTAAGATCACTGAGTCCAACCATTCCCCAGCACTGCCAAGGCCACCACTAACCCATGTCCCCAAGTGCTACATCCACACAGCTTTTAAATTCCTCCAGGGACGGGGACTTCACCACTGCCCTGAGCAGCCTGTGCCAAGGCTGGACAATCCTTTTGGAGGTGAAATTTTCCCTACTGTTCAACCTAAACCTCCACTGCTGCAACTTGAGGCTGTTTCCTCTCATCCTGTCCTTTGTTCCCTGGAGCAGAGCCCAACTCCCACCTGGCCTCACCCTTCTTCAGAGAGTTGTAGAGAGTAAGAAGGTCCCCCCTGAGCCTCCTTTTCTCCAGGCTGAGCCCTCACAGCTGCTCCTCATCAGACTTGTGCTCCAGCCCCTTTCCCAGCTCCATTCCCTTTTCTGGATATGCTCCAGCCCCTCAATGTCTTTCTTGTCATGAGGGGCCCAAAACCGACCCCAGGGTTCAAGGTGCCTCACCAGCACCCAGCACAGGGGAATGGTTACTGCCCTTGTCCTGTTTGGCCACACTATGGCTGGTATAGGCCAGGTGCCATTGGCCTTCTTGCCCACCTGGGCACATGTTCAGTCACTGCCAACCAGCACCCCCAGGTCCTTTCCTATTGAGCATCTTTCCAGCCCCTCTGTTCCCATCCTGGAGTGTTCCATGGGATTGTTGTGATCCCAGTGCAAGACCTGGCACTTGACCTTGCTGAACCTCACACCACTGGCCTCAGCCCATGGATCCAGCCTGTCCAGATCCCTCTGCAGAGCTTCCTGCTCTCCAGCAGATCCACACTCCCACCCAGCGCAGTGTCATCTGTGAAGAGACTGAGGATGAAAGAGGAACAGCATCCCATCAACTTGGTGCAAGCAAAGCCCATTTTGCCCACAGTGCCTGATCAGCTCGGACGCTCCTCCCCAGGCTCCACCTCAGAGCGTAGCCATGCTGTGATGTGCCTACCTTGCTGTAGAGCACGTCCAGCCAATAATCAGCCACCTTGGCCACTGAAGCGTAGACCTCCTCCAGGGTGCTGCCTTTCAGAAAGGCTTCAAACACAGATGACTGGAATATCTTCACCAGCTGCAGCTCTCCCCGGCGCTTCACCTCAAACCCCTTCAGCTCGGCCAGGGACCCGTCCTCGTTGAACACGGCGTACCTAGGAGAGAGCACAGGCAAACCTGACCTACAACAAGGGACACGTTCCCCAGGGTGCAGCTGCTGTTCCTCCTGCCAGGGTGCATCTCCCCAGGCCATTGTGCCACCATCCAGCATGTTCAAAGAAGCCACAGTGGCACCTGGATAATCTCAAATATCCACAGCTTCTCCAGCAACCGCTTCAACTTGGTCTGGAAAAGCACATTGGCTCTTTCCCCAGCTTACCCATACTGACTCAGTGAACCACAGGAGGCAGGACCTTAAAGATCATCCTGTCCCACCTCCTGCCATGGGCAGAGACACCTTCCCCACTAGACCAGTTACTCCAAGCCCTGTGAAACCTGGCCTGGAACACTTTCAGGGATGGGGCAACCACAGCTTCTCTGGGATACGCTGGACAGGGTCTCACCACTTTCACAGTCAAGAATTCCTTCCCAATATCCCATCTAACCCTGCCCTCTGGCAGTGGGAAGCCATTTCCCCTTGTTCTGCCACTCCAGGCCCTTGTTCAAAGTAGTTTCCAGCTTTCTTAGAGCACCTTTAGGCACTGGAAGGGGCTCTAAGGTCTCCTGGAGCCCTTTATTCTCACACTGCCCAGGTGGGAGGGTTTGGGTTTGTCTGAAGCAGGGAAAAGTGATTTAGAGCTGAACACCCCCAGCTCTCCCAGCCTGGCTCCAGAGCAGAGGGGCTCCAGCCCTGGAGTATCTCCAGGGCCTCCTCTGGTCTCACTCCAGCAGTTCCTTGTTTCTTGTGCTGAGTACCCCAAACCTGGATGCAGCACTGAGGGTGAGAAGTGACCTTAATTGGTGGCGGATGATCTTAACTGCACATAAGTAAGAGTGGCAGATGAGAACCCAGGTGGGGAAATAAAGATATTAGGAAGAGGTTTAGAGAGAAGAAGGAAACTATGCCCACTCCAGTGCTTGCAGATGGGTTCAGAGGAAACTGGATGCAGCCATGACACACCTAAGGGAACATTCCTCTCGCTTGCCTTTTCTCTTGCACTGTTTTGCCTTTCACAGCCCTGGAAATTATCTGTATGTCTCAAAAAAACCCCAAACCACCACTGTGGGAACCATCAGTGAGGAGAAGGGATACTCAAACCATGGCTTAGCCAGCCCTTCTCCCACCTGCCCACATTCCCATCAGCATAGCCTTTCCTTCCTCCACTGACCATGGTGCCTGCAGCCACCTCCAGGCTGTTTTTCTTGGAGAGCGACCAGGAAGTACATGCCCTTTCTAAGATCCCCAAACTACAGGAATGCTATGAACCCAGCCCACTCAGAGCCAGGCAACACTTTGACTCCTGCAGAGAGGGCTGACTGCTTGGAGAGAGGCATTGACAGGGGATGGTGTGTGCTGGAGCTCATCCTGTCAGGGCTTAAGCACAAATAAGTCCAGGATTGTGAGGACAGAGGGTGCTGGGGACAGTGACAGCAATCTTTGGAGCCAGATCCAGGTCTGTGGGCTGCCTCCCAAAACAATGGGTGTTAGTGCTGTAGCTCACATTCCTGCTTAAGAGGTGGCAGAGAAATCAGTGACGTTTAGGTACAACTATCCTATAATGCGACAGCAATGGCAGAAGCTGGTCCTTCTTACAGATAGAGAAGGAAGAGGAAACACCTAGGAGAAGTGTTACTGGAGGTCTGTGAACTCCTGAGAGATAGCAAGGCAGGAAATGCTGAGTTTAAACAGATTAGGTTGAATACAATCAGTATTAGAAATCCTTAGAAGGAAAGTCAAAGTTCTCCTGCACATCCCAGAGCCAAACAGGAATATGTCTAGTCATCAGGTTGGAAAAATGTCATTTTGCTGTTATCTGCTAAAATTTACTGACACAGCATGGCACTGGAAGCAAGTGCACAACTGGATTCAAAGATAATCTGATGTAAGGAACTTGCCATTTAAAGCCAGTGAGTCAAGTGCTGCTGGCTTCAGGGAAAAGGACCAGCATGCCCCACATGCATAAAGGCAACAAGGTCTTCAGTGTGTTACTCAGGGAAAGGGACAATATTTCAAGCTTTGAAATCTCACCTTTTCTTCAGCTTCTTGCCCTCCTCTTTGGAAGCTGGAAGGATCATGGCCAGGTATGGACCATCCACTTCAAAAAAGATGCTGTTCTCTGAGCGGGTGATGTAGGTGAGTGAGGCTGGATCCTGCAGTTCCTGGTACTGGTCATTTGTGAAGCCTTCCTGTGGCACAGTCCCAAGGGAACAGCTTCAATCCAGAGCGGTCTGGGCACACCAGGGGATGCCCCTGGGACACACTTGGCCCAAAGGGATCCCTGAGCGCTCCTCTAGGGCCTACAGCACAATTTAGGACTCAAAAATCAAAACATCTGAGCTGCCTGTTGAGAAGAAAAATGCTTTGGACTCTAAAATGATATTCTCTGGTCTTACAAAGTCTGGAGTGAGCAGAGGATAGGTTAAGACCTTGCTCTGGACTCCCTCCCTACCTGCACAAGTGAGCATTCACCAAACCTGGCCTCTTACAGACTCTCCTCTCTGCTGAGGGATACTGAGCCTCTTCCTCCACTCAGATGCTCTCCAGGGACATCATCCCTGACATCTCACTCACTACTTGGGGAGCAGAGATGGAAGAGGGGCTCTCCCCACTCATCAGCTCTCCACCTCCTCTCCCCAGGCTGCAGAGCTGGCCTGGACAGATGCCAGACTCACCTTCACCAGGATGTTCAGCATGGCACCTGGGTAAGAGATGGTCACCTTTGGCTTCTTGGTATTGGTTGACTTGATGACAAAGTTCTCTGGGAAGCTGTTGGGAAGGACACACCAAATCCCATCGGTATCCAGTTCCAGAGGTCTCCTAAGGAAGGAAGGAAGGAAGGAAGGCCACTGTCAGGAGCAGGGTGGATGGGAGGTGAGGATCAGCTCTGTGTACCCCATAAAGGCAGCAGCAGCCTGTTGCATCCACTCTGTTCCCTTCTGCAAAGCAAACTCTCAAATGCAAGAGAATAACCACAGCAGTGCCAGGAATCTGAATGCTCATAGAATCACAGAGTGGTTTAGGTTGGAAGGGACCTTAAAGTTCATCTCATTCCAACCCTTTGCCATGTGCAAGGACAGCTTCCACTATCTCAGGTTGCTCCAAGCCCCATCCAACCTGGCCTGGAACACTTCTAGGGATGGAGAAGCCACAGCTTCTCTGGGAAACCCTGGACAGGGACTCACCACTGTCACAGGAAAGGATTCTTTCACAATATCCCACCTAACCCTGCCCTCTGGCAGTGGGAAGCCATTCCTCCTTATCCTGGCACTCCTGGCCATTGCCCAGTCCCTCTCCAGCGCTCTTGGAGCTCCTTTAAGGACTGGAAGGGGCTGTAAGGTCTCCCCAAAGCCTTCTCTTCTCCAGGCTCAATACCCCCAGCTTTCTCAGCCTCTCCTCATAGGAAAGGTGTTCCATCCCTCTGAAAGCTCAAATGTTTCATGCTCCCACATCTGTCCTAGATGCAGACGGACCAGCTCAGCACACACTCACCCAATCTGCTCGATCAGCTCTCTGGCCTGGGTGATGATATTTGCCCCTGTGAAGCAGACAATGCCAGCCATTTCCATGGAGTACCAGCGAGCTCTGTGAGCAGAGGAATCACAGTTAAGAGCATGACATGCTCCCTCCAAAACCCAGCTATGGAATGGCAGGAGGATCTCCAGGGGAAGGAGGGCAAGAAACAAATCAACACTGGCCCTTAGAACATTGTTCTCCTATGAAATTCTCTACTTATGATGCTCCAGAAAAGCTGAAAACTCACTAACAGACAAGATTCCCATCATTTAATGTCTGACAAGTGTCTCCAGGGTGAGAAGTCAGGGATACAAGCAAGAGGAGAGTGTCACAGGCAGCACCCACCCTCATCTCAGTGCTTCAGGAGCAGGTGAAGCAAGTGACTACCTCACCAGGACAATCCTGGTTTCCAAGGGTCCTCTCTAGAGGTCCCTGGATGGTGTAGGGGAGACTCACCCTTTGCGCATGACGTATCCATAGAAGGAGTTGAGGATGCACTTGTGGGCCAGCTGCAGGGAGTCATAGAGGATCTCCATGTTCTTGCAGCGTTTCACTTCAGAGGCGTCTCCTGTCTCCACTGCTGCAGACAGCTTCTTCTTCCACACCTGCAAGCCGGGGGCAGAGTCAGGATGATCCCACATATCACTGCTGGTGGCACCCAACCAGTTTCCAATTAGTCCCAGTATAGCATTGCAACCCTAGAGGAGTATCTTTGCCAAAGATCAGTACTATGAGTTAAACATCCCATTTTCTTTGGCAGCATGGGAGGGGTTGGCCAGAGGCACTTTGCACTTGGCCGGATGGACTTGCAGCTCCCACCATTGATCAGAATTCAACCAGCATCAGCTGTGCAGTGCCACACGTGTGCAGGGAAGAATCCAATACACTGCCCGCTGCAATCCATGATCCCTGGCTAACAGCAGAACCACCAGTGTAAGAAAAGCCTCTCTGCCAGCCCTGTGATTCATGGCAGAAGAGGCAGCTGGGAGGAACTGCAAAGCAACAGGTTCATTAACAAACTCCACCAGAAGTAGAGCCCAAGGCCTCCTAGAATGGTTTGTGTTGGAAGGGACCTTAAAGATCACCTCATCCCACCCTATACCTTGGGCAGGGACACCTTTCACTAGACCAGGTTGCTCCAAGCCCCATCCAACGTGGCCTTGGACACTTCCAGGGATGAGGCAGCCACAGTTTCTCTGGGCAACCTGTGCCAGTGCCTCACCTCCCTCACAGGGAAGAATTTCTTCCTAATAACTAATCTAACCCTGCTCTCTGTCAGTGGGAAGACAACAGAGTAATCCTTTGAGGTTTTCAGCAAGGCACAAGAGGTCCCTGGCCTCACCAAGACTGACCAGCACCAAAGCCTGGTACCTTGTGCAGCCCCTTGAACTCGTATCGGCGGTCCCGGAACGCTCGCACCGTGTCCACGTAGAAAGAGTTCTCTCGCTGGCAGATGGTGGTGACTCGCTCCTCCACTTTGGTGACATGGATCTTCTTGTATGCTTTGCGGCAGTAATCTGGTCAAGGGAGGAGGAAAAGGGAGCTTCTCAGGGGTGGGTGCCCTGCTACAGAGTGATGGGCACAGTAGGGACAAGGAGACAGTCAAGCATCTGACAGTTCTAGTGCAAAGGGAGAAGGAGATCCCAGCATGGAGAGAAGCAGCACCTTGTTATGGAGGTGCCAGGACAAGAGGGAAAACAAACTAATCATATAGACCATCCACAAACCCAGGCTCTGCCCCCAGCCAGCTGGGTGGTTCTGCCGGACAGCATCTCTCCAGGTGATAACATGACATTTCCCTTTCATTAACTGGCTTTAATTAGTAGCCTTACAAAAAGTGGAGCCATTCATTTTCCAGCTTAAATCCATGGCTCTTCACAAGGGAAACACTGACAGAGCCACCAGTGTCTGGCTCCTCTTTGGAAGCACACAAGCCTGCTAAGATCCTGGAGAAGTTCTGAGGCCAGCCTCAGTCTGACTTCACTCCACAGTCCTAGGAGTCACTAACGCTGAACACCACTCACAGTCCAGGTTGCAAAACACTGCCAAGATCATGACCTTGATTCAGTACTTTTACCTGCCAGGCGCTTTTTCTCATACTTGGCCTGTTCTTCCCGGGAGAGCTCGTGGAAGGCACGGGGTGGTCCATCAGGGGACAGGGGAGGGAACTTCTCTGACTCCAGCTGCTGCTGGATGCGGTGATACTCACTGCGGCTGGCAGGCACTGCAGAGGAAGGCAGTGATCAGTCTCCCAGGGAGAAGCAGGAATTCGGCTCCATCTCTCTGGGTTGGACCGCATAGTCCTTCCTGTACTTACTGAACTCTCCTCTCCACTGCCACATCATGCGGCGCTGGCAGTTGGCACCCGGCTTGTTGAAGTCACAGGCAGCACACGTGGCCTCATCCACCATGGCCGAGGGCTGGACACAGTAACACACAGGTGTTAGAGGGGACAGTCCCCAAATGGCCATACATGCCAGAACAGGTGCTGGGTGGCAGGTGTGCGCATCAGAGCGCAGGTGTGAACATCAGAGATGGGAATCAGAGAGTTCCCCTTTCCAGAGCCTTTCAGGAGCACAGACCCCTCTAAACAACTGCTGGGCTTTTGGGAAGAGTTCTAGCTAAAGCTGTAGATCAGTCTCTGAAGATCTGGCCATCCAGAGAAGGGCAACCAACAGAGCTGGGGAAGAGGCTGGAGCACAAGTCTGATGAGGAGTGGCTGAGGGAGCTGGGGGGGGACTCAGCCTGGAGAAAGGAGGCTCAGGGGGATCTTCTTACTCTCCACAGCTCCCTTACAGGAGGGTGCAGCCAGGTGGGGGTCAGGCTCTGGTCCCAGGAAATGAGGAAATAGCCTCAAGCTGTGCCAGGGGATGTTTAGGTTGGATATTAAGGAAAATTCCTTAACTGTAAGGGTGGTCAAACAGTGGCACAAGTTGCCCAGAAGCAGCCAAGAATCCTCCAAAGGGATTTAAAAGCCATGTGAATGTGCCACTTGGGAACATGGGTTAGTGGTGGCTTTGGCAGTGCTGGTGGAACGACTGGACTCAATGATCTTAGAGGGCTTTTCCAAGCAAAATGATTCTGTGATTCCATGATTCCATGGCAGCTTGACCAAATCTCACAACCAGTCTTATATGCTTCCCCTGCCCTGGGCAGAAAGTTCAGCCCTTGCTGTCAAGAGGATCTAGAGGGACCACCAAGGTCATCTGGAAGTCAAATTAGGAGAGACAAGGTTGATGTTACCCACCTGCAACCTGTTGGTCAGAATGATGTTGGGGTACATGGCCCCAACATCCAGGTGGTAGATAAGGGGACATTCAATTCTGTTGGGAACATCCTTCAGGGAATTCAGTTTGACTTTGATTTCATCACAAACCTGTGGTGAGATGAAAAGAAGTGAAACTAGGGCAAGAAGGAGTTAATGAGTCAAATACTTGTTGAATTTGGTCCTTCTTCACAGGGCCACCAGCCACAGGCTCTGGGGATGGATCTAAAGGACCAAAGGAGCAGATCAGGGACTCCTTGACCACCAGTGCTTTAGGTTTTGGTTTAGACCTCCAGGGTGAGCTTTTCTGTAGGGGTATATGGCAGCTGTTTCCTAAATGTGACTTGATCGAGGACCTTTTCAGTGCAAATGGGTTAATGGACACAATGGCAAAGACCAGAGGTGCCCTCTCTGATGCTGCCCTTCAAGAAACTCCAGACTTGGATTTGGGGAGGTGTGACCTGCACTTTGTAGCTCAAAAGAAGTGGGAAATAACAGGAACATGAGTATTTGGCATATCTCAGGGGTCTGCCTTCTCCCTAAATCCCTTCCCAGCTCTCTCAGAGCCTTGTTCCTGGTTGAAACTGGAAAGGGGAAAGCAGGAGCTGCATTTCTCTGACAGGGCAGAGACTTTAATCCCCAGGCTGGGCTGCAGGATGCCCCCATGGACTCAGCATGTAGATGGGCTTCTTGGTATCTCTCTGTAGAGCACAAACCAAACCCAAACAAGCACTTTAGAGCTGCAGCCCCAGTTCCCTGTCCAGCTCAGCCGTGCTGTGAATGCTATACCTCCTGGAAGTTGGTGACCTGATCCAAGGGCACACCCTCCTCCTCCTCGATGGCGTGCCTCAGGGTCTTCTCCACATGCTGCACCAGGAAGTCGAAGGCAGCAGGATTCTACAGGGGCATGGAGATGGCAGTGAGGTTGTGGGCAGCTGTCCCTGGCAGGAGGCTGGCAGCTCCTGCCCTGCACTCCTGCCCCTGCCTGGCTTGGGGAGCTCTAAACTGTAAGGGACGTGTTGAGGCATGGACGGAGGTGATGGAGGTAGCAGCCTGATCCAGAAATAGGTAAAAGATCCTCAGGAATGATTCAGAAGCTTAGTTTAGGAGGTACGACAAGACCCCAAGAGACAGAGGCATAACTTCCAAGAACCACTGGCTCAAAACCAAACTCAAAACCCCACTTCACCATCCTCCCTCGCTGTCAACAAGCTCTGATTTGTTTCCAGTGTGACACTTGCTCTACCAGTGAAGCACAGATGGCCACTTGGAGGCCTCTTCCCATCCCTTCCCAGCCCAGCTTCAGGTGCCCAGGGTCTCCCAGAGATTGTCAAGCATTGAAACAGGCTGTTCAGGCCAGTGTTGATATTCACCATTCCTGGCAGTGTTCAGAAGACACGCAATGTGGCACTTGGGGACATGGTTCAGTGGTGACCTTGGCAGTGCTGGGTTAACAGTTGGACTCGATAATGTTAGAGGGCTTCCCCAGCCCTACTGACTCTGTGATGCTAGGTGCTGCCCAAGCTCAGCAGGGACACACTGGAGATGGCAACACCAGTGGAAGGGCCAACCCTCTCCACTGCACTGCTCCACAAGGACAAGGGTTGGCTGTGGGCCCATTACCATTTTGAAGCGGCACGGAATGTCACTGCGGAAGACCCCGGATTCCAGTGCTTCCACGTGGCCTCCCACATATGTCTCCGAGTCCAGCACATGCCCATCTTCTGTAAGTTTGTTGAATTCCTGCTCCTGCTTGTTGGGGAAGATAACGTTGGCATGATAGGCCTGGACCATGAGCAGTGCCTCACACAGGGTCCCAGATCCTTTTCTTAACACCTGCACAAGAGAAACCAAAGTTGGTTTTAAATTCAAAAAGAGTAGATTTAGCTGTTAGGAAGAAATTCTTCCCTGTGAGGGTGGTGAGGCTCTGGCACAGGTTGCCCAGAGAAGCTGTGGGTGCCCCATCCCTGCAACTGTCCAAGGCCAGGTTGGATGGGGCTTGCAGCAACCTGGGATAGTGGAAGGTGTCCCTGCCCTTGCCAGGGGGTGGACAAGGTGAGCTTTAAGGTCCCTTCCAACCCAAACCAGTCTGTGATTCAGCAGAAGTGTTGTCCCAGCACTGGTGGGACTGGACTGTCACATGGTGAGCTGGACAGCTTCAGCTGGTGACACATGTGCAACACCACTCCACCATCAAGTGTCATCTCAACCAGGTGGGAACAGACAGACGTCTTCTACATACTTGGCACCGACAGCTTCCCAACCATCCTCCCTACAGATGACAATAGCCATCAGGAGACCCAGCTTTGCATGGCCATGACTGCAAGTGAACTTGGCTGAGTATGGAGCATCAGCCATACTTCCTTGCTCCAGCCCTGCACTGCCAAACCTTGGGTGTCTTCTTAGAGACATCTCTCTCCAAACACTGCCACTCCTGTGGGAGAAAGGAGTAGCCTCTAAGTCCACTCTCCCTTCCTCCCTGCCACTGGTGCAGTGTCCAGGCAGTGGGAATCAGATGCATGGCCAGAGCATCCCCGCAGCATGGGAGACATGGCACTTCACCTAGCCACCTAGCAAAGAGATCATCATTTTGGGAAAGCACTCACCTCATCAGGCTCCATGGGAATTATAGTGCACAAGGCGAAAATGAAGGGATGCACATACTTCATGTACATGTAGTAGGTAGCAACTGCGTCAGACACTGAGTAGGTGGCCAGGGTCTGTCAGGGAAGGAGAGGGGAAAATTAATCCCAATCCCATGTGACAGAGTGGCTCAGTGACAACGATCTTTCATTGCTTCCTGCTGCACATGCTCGTATCAGCAGGAAGAAGGGAAAGGTGTATTTCTCCACACTCTAGTTTGTGAAGAATAATGTGCTTGCTTCTGAGGCCATTCTGCTCTAGCTCTCATTACACAGTGAAAAGTCAGCTTTGACTGAGAAGGAACAGGGAGGATGAGCTGAAGGCACAGAATCTGCCCTGTTTGGGACTCGGGAAGCTGCTCCAGGGCTCAGCAGAACCTCCTGCCTGTGACACCTGGAGCACTAACCTTCTCCTGTTTCCCGAGCACGTCTCAGTTCTTGGTGGTGTTTCTGATTTCAGTGGTGGTTTTCACCCCACACTGATGTAAATAAATACAGAGAATGCACAGTGCAATGCCAGCACCAGAACCACTTCAGGGGAATCCTGTTCCTTCTCCCTATGAGATCTAAGGCATAAGCAGTCTGGGGAGACATATTGAGGCAATTTTTTGAAATCCACTTTAACTGACAGGTTCAGTCATACTGCAGCTTCTCTAGGCTTGTTTTCCCACAGAACACAGGGAGGGAATACCTGAGGCTCCTCCGTGGCCATCCGGCACATCTCCTCAGGGTCCAGCTCCACTGGATCATAACCCAGTTTTGCTTTAGCTGCTGCTTTCAGGTTGTGACTTCCCACTGGGAGGTAACTGTCTCTCTTCACCCACCTGGAGAGAATTAGGAAAATATCAGTTTGTGCAGAGAAACCAGCCCTGACTTTATAAATGGGCTCAGGGTTGTGATGGGGACCTCAACAGCCACAGGGACCTCTCACTGAGGACAGCCCAGCAAGAACAGTGGGGTATGAGGCTGTTCGACTTTAGCTATCCCAACCAGGACAAACCCCACTGTCCATCCCATCACCACTGCTCAGAATTTCCACCTTCCAGCTCCCTTCAGTAGCTTTAAGATAAACATTTCACCACTGGAGAAGACCCCACTAGGACTGCAACGACATCCAGCTGCGCTCCAGAGCCCAGAAACCACATAAGGGAAACCCACATAAAACCCCAAAGTTCTCTCTCTCCCATGTGTCATTTCCTCTTCCAGCTGTGCCAGAAGGCTGGTAGGTGAGGCTATAGTCCCCTTTCCTGCTCCAATGCCCTGATCTTAACGCAGTCCCTTTCTCTGTTCCCCCAAATTAGCCATCAAACACCCAAGGCTGCAGAGAGCTAGCCCTGGGAGCCCTTCAGGGGAGGACTCAGCAGCTCCTGTGGGATGCAGCATGCCAAGGGGAAGACATCACAGAAATCGATTATCACACAGCTGAAGAAGGTATGACACAAAAAGCTTCTAATAGAATGAGAACAGTATTCAAATATTTGGTAGGTATTTTATCTAAACTCAAGAGATAAAGATGCAGCTATCAGGTAGAGGGGCAGCATTCAGTACCTAAGACAGTCCATGTGGATGCACTGGGATGCCTTGTACTCTCCCTGGCTGTCCTTCTGAAACCCAATTTCCTGATACATATTAATTCCATGAGCTGCTGCTCTTGCTTCCACGAAGGGCCTGGGGAAAGAGCCAGCATGAAAAGAAGGAGCAGAACAGCCATTTTCCTGTATCTCCAGCAGTGGTTCCACAACCACTTTGTTACAAACTGCCTGAAGAATTATGCTTGTGATTTATCTCTGCATCTGGTCACAGGGAAATCTTCCTGCAGGACACGTGGACACATCGTCCCTGGAAGTGTTCAAGGCCAGGTTGGACTTGGAGCAACCTGGTCTAGTGGAAGGTGTCTCTGCTCATGGCAGGGGGGTTGGAACAAGATATTTAAGGTTCCTTCCAACCCAAACCATTCTGTGGTCCTCAACAGAAAAGCAGCATGACCCAAGAGGCAAAGCTGCTTGCTCGTATCCTGCATCTGGAGGTGGAGGTGTGTGGTCGCTCTCCCGCTGCTTCCCCAGGCTTGTCTGCACCCCTCTCCCAATAACCTCCAGGTCTCTTTTGACCCTCTGCCAGCTCTGTCAAGACTGGGCTCATCCATACACTGACATTCCCACATTGCCAAGGGTTTAAAGCAGCTCAGACAAGTGGATGGGACTCTTCAGAAAGTCCTACTGCCAAGCCAATGACCGCCAGATTTGGTGAGGTGCATGAAGTGGCCAGTCCACGTGAGTCCCACACTGTCTGAACTATGGAAGGATGTTGAGAATGGAACCTGACCTGTCTCTCTAGCTCAGGTGACACCTTGCCAGCTTAGTCATCACCCCTGGTCTTACCAGTCAAAGAAGTCTCCATTGTACGTGACAATGATGGTGGGTTTGGTCTCCTGGACATGTTCAAACCATCTCTGGATTAAATGAGCCTGGGATGAAACACGAAAGACACGTATTTTAAGGAACTTCATCTCCTCCACAGAGGTGGTGGATACCACAGTTTACTCCATCATTCCCCTCTCCTCTGCACCTAGCCCAAAACCGACCTCCCTTACCCTTATTCCTGAGAAATGAAAGCATGAGCAGCCCTGCTGGACTTACTGCATTCCCCAGTGAGGCAGTCTGCCAGGGAATGAGCTCTCTGGCCAAGGAGAGCTCCAGACAGGTAAAACTCTGCTGAGCAGAACTGACTTACCTCATCTGGTTCATTAAAGACACAAAATGGACCCTCATACTCCGGCTTGGGAGTAAACTCAAAGTCTTCAATGTCCTCTGAGACGATCTCCCTGTTTGTGATCAGGTAGCCCTGAGGAGGTGACAAGGAAGCAGTGAGGAGGACTGGGGTCACAGGCAACCCAAAAATGCTGTTCCAAACAATGAGATGTTTTTCTCTTGAAAGCCAGAGCTTCTGTGAAAGGGGAACAACTGTTTGGGAGTTATCCATTGAAGCATCAATGCCATCGGAAAAGGAGGCCATGGAGGTACAACATTGGACACCAGTGTTGTCTCTCTCCCTCAGAGAAGCACCAGCAACCTGAACTGGATTCCACAAAACTCAGTATCTTGTGCATCACTCAGATTTTAATGCCATTTCCACAGCCTCACAACATGCAACTGGCAGCACGGCAAGCCTGGAGCCAGCGGGGTTGGAGGGGAACACTGGGTTCCTTCCTGGATTTGCTGCCAGAGCCTCGAGGAAACCACTCTGCTATCCTTACCTGTCCATCAATCATGTAGGAGATCATCATGATCTGGTCTGTCTGTGCATCAGGAAACTTCAAAGGGAGTTTGGTCGTTTCAATATCAAAGGCAAGAACAACAGGATCCTGGGCAGGACCAAATCCATTAGAAAATATTCCCAAGCTGACTTGAAGTTAAGAGCAGTTCCAATCAAACCCAGTGTTGGCCCAGCAAGTGAACCAGGACCTCCCCACTAATCATTTTAGTGCTTTATCAACGCAAAAATCACTACCTGAGACCAGCTTTCCCCCTGCCACCACGGTTTTACACTGGCAGCATGTCAGAAACCAGCCCCTTTGGGCAGACACCCCTCCACAGGACACCTGCCCGCCCAGTGCTCACCGGCCGCTCCACGAGGTCGTCTCGGCGGGTGATTTCGGGAGGGTGGGTGTTGCCCCAGTACCGCACATTGTACCAGTGGGCCTATGGAGAGAGGGGAGTGGGCAGTGCCTGAGGGCAGGGCCAGATCTCCGTGGCACCCTGTCCAGCTGTTGGGGGTGAAACTGTGGCAATCACAGGCAGCCCAGAAGAAAAGCTGAAACTGTGGCCATGCATCTATCAATCAGCTTTTCTGTGTGCCATTAACTAAAGAGAAGCCCAGCAGAACAGGACTGAGACATAAACTCATTGTCACTGATATTTCTGTAAAGGTCTTGGAGAGAAAAAAAGCTTTTCTATGCTTTAGGAGTGTGACTGTAGGAAAGCAAAGCTCTTCCTTTCTCACCACATGGATCTTCAGGTCAATGGAGAGGCGAATGTGGTAGGGCACGTCATACTCCCGCATATCCACAATGTTGTCCATCTGGTTGGCAGTTTTTTTGGAGGCTCCTTCCTCATCTGTGCTTAGACTGCCCCCGCTCAGAGCGCTGCAAGAGCAGAGGGAAGCAACTGCCTTACCTGAGTGCCTGTCTCCCAGGGATGCCCACTGGCACCGGTGACAACAGCAGCAGGAGTCAGGGACAGGTGAGAAATAGAAAATGTTGGATTTTTTTCCCTCTTAGTCACAACTAGAGTCAGATTGCCACTTGGGATCCTTTCACAGGGAACAGGCAATCCATTTGACAACCAGACAGAGATACCACCGCATCCCATCCCATCAGCTCTGGGGCCTCTTGATGTGCAGCACAGAGCTGGAAGAACCACCCTGGAGATAGGTGACAGAAGCACAGCTGGGGTCAGACCCAGGCAGGACAACAGCTCTGAGAACAGCTGAGAAATAATCAAGGGAGTCTAATTATTAAGTGGATGGGGAGGCCCTGGCACAGATTGCCCAGAGAAGCTGTGGTTGTCCCATCCCCACAAGTGTCCAAGGCCAGGCTGGATGGGACTTGGAGCAACCTGGGTCTAGTGAAGGGTGTCCCTGCTCATTGCAGGTGAGTTGGACTAATGGCCTTTAGAAGTCCCTTCCAATCCACACCATTACACGGTTCCATGAATTACTAACACGAGGGACCAACCAAATCCCCTATAGGGAGCTCCCACCTCGACAGCATGGCCGTGTAGACATCGCTCGCCTGATCCCGCTCTCTGTTTTTCCTCACAGCAGGAGAGATCTCCTTCCGCACCTTCACCAAGTCCTCCACCGTGTTGAAGGACAGCTTGATGTAGTTCCTCTTCAGGCCCACCAAGTGATTTGGCTGCAAAGCAGCAGAACGGCAACTCAGGGATGGGCACCATGAGAGGGGGGTGGAAGGCCAACAACACTGATGTAGGTGGAAAGATTGGCCTAAAAAGAGGTGCTGATGGGTGGGACAGTAAGGCACCAAGAAGATATTCTAGTGGGTTTGTCAAGAACACAAGAGCAGCACAGCAAGGGCCCAGCCAGCCCTGCTGCTCACACAGGCACCTGCGAATGGGGTTTACCCAGGGAAGAGGAGGAAGAATGGGTCACGCATGAGCAGCGTCTCCCTCCCGCAGTATCCTTCCTCCACTAACCACTTTAATTCCTGCAATTAATGTCCTGAACACATTGTCTGAAACAGCTGATATGCTCAAGAAGAGGATGTCATTACTGCTGATAAAGAATTAGCCATAATGAACATGTTTCTGAGATGCCACAGCAGCACCAGAAGTATGCTGCTTCCTCTCCCTACTCATCCCTTCCTACATCACTAGAGCTGTGCAAGGTTCAAAAAAACCCCATAGAGGGATACAGACCAGGTCCAAGTCCTCTTTGGGGACAGTTTCCAGCCTTGCAATCTTCCCTTGGAACTTCTTGGAGAGAAAGGAGGATACTTCCCGCTCGCAGCCCTGTCAAGAGACCCTGGGACTGAGCAGTGTGGCTCTGTGATTGGGACAAGACCATCCTAAAGCAGGCTGCCCAGGAGGCCTTGAGCTCCCCAGAAAACTATCTCCTTCCCTGGGGACCTCAGCCTTGCCTCTCCTCACCTTCTGGGTGGCAATGTAGAAGTAGGGCTTGTAGGGTAGGGCCACCTAGGAAAGAGCAGATAGATGATGGTGACAGGTTCCCTCTTGGAACCACAAACCCACCTGGTCCCACACTGGGACCCACCTTGAAGCGGCTCCCATCCTCCTGGATGAAATAGTAGTCCACTGCGCTCACTGACCGCCGATCCTCATCCAGCACCTCCGTCTGCCCACAAGCACCAGGACTCAACAAGGTCCCTCCATGACTCCCCCAGGACGCCACCATGGGACCCTTTCCCCCCGGGGCAAACTGGAGGTCTCCGTGTGGGACTTCCCTCCCAGTAGGGCCACTAGACCCCTCCTCCCGAGCAGGGCCAGGGTCTCTCTGTGGGAGCCTCCTCTCTCGGCCCTACCATGGGTCTCCCCAGGGGACTCCCTCCCCCACGCCCTGTGTGGGGTATATCCGTGGGACACTCCCCCCACACCCCGGGCTGTATCGGAGGCCTCCCCAAGGGACCACTGTCCCCCAGCCCTACCGGTGAAAACTCCGTGGGACCCCTATCCGTGGTACCGCTGGGGTCTCTCTGTGGGAAACTCCTCCCCACCGGCGTTCTACCCACAGAAGCCCCGTGCGCCATCTGTTGCCTGCTCGCCCCCCGCCCCGCCGGCCAGTACCGGGTGCATGTTGATGAGCCAGCCCGTCCGCTCGCCGGGCTCCGCGGGCCGCTCGAAACCGAACAGCGCGTCCAGCCGGTCCGTGCGTTGTGCCCGTTCCAAGCGCTTGAGCGCAGACAGCGCAGGGGCATCGTCACGGCCGGACCCTGCGCCGTCCGCCGGCTCCCTGGGCCCGCCCAGCCGCCGACCCCACCGCGCTGCCTCGGGCTCGGCGCCGTCCCGCAGCCCCATCCCGGCCGGCCCAGGCCGCACGTCAGCAGCGCCGCGGGAGCAATTTCC
Source organism: Atrichornis clamosus (assembly GCA_013400975.1). Lineage (NCBI taxonomy): Eukaryota > Metazoa > Chordata > Aves > Passeriformes > Menuridae > Atrichornis > Atrichornis clamosus. Next base: position 26,289 of record WBMZ01000645.1, on the reverse strand, counting down.
CGCGCTGCGTTCAGTTCCCGCGAGAGCGAACAGCCGCGCCCCGCCCTGCGGCGAGATCACCAATCAGAACGCGGCCCGACTTCCCCCGCGGCACATCCCACCAATGACGGGTGGGGTTCTCGCCTCCCGTCTCGCCTCTGGAGAGCGCTCTCCCGTCCGCCGGTCCCGGCCGTTCCTCGGTAGCCGGGACGGAGCGGCTGCCCTGGGGCTGGGGCGGCACTGGCAGCTGCAGCCGCTGCGGCTGCAAGGCTGCAGATTTCCCCCAGCCCGAGGGGCGGGAGAGCGGCCCAGCACACCCAAGGGGAGCCCCTGCCCGGCCGTCGGAGCCCCGGTGCCGGGTCCTGCCCGGGCCGAGGATGTGGCAGCTGCTTTCCCCGTTGTGGATTCAGGCAGCAGCGAAGGTGAGCACAGGTCGCAGAGACACACACATGGACACCGACACAGGATACACAGACTGCCACCTTCAAGGCACTGCTATCATCGGCACTCTGCACAGGACACACATCACACCCCAGCCCCCTGCCCTCCTTCCCTGGGCTGGCAGAGGCGGGAGGTCCCTGATAACACACACACACACACACTCAGACACACTCGGGGTTCACAAGCACGTGCACACTCCTGGGTCTCCTGAGCACCCGTATGGCCCCACTGTCCCCCTCTGCAGCCCTGCCTGGACACCGGCCTTCAGTCCCAGCCCACAGGCCTTGCCTCACCGGTTAGGGCCTTGCCTCACCAGTTAGCCCAGCTTGAATTTTGCTAGTGAGTGCACACACATGCCCACCCTTGGTTTTGGGGCAACCAACCCACCAGACACAGGCACTGACACAAAGTCTAGTTCCAGCTGCACAGAGCCCCTCATTTGTCTCACACCACTCCCCTGCCCCCAATAGCTAGTTTTGGGGACAACATTCCCACACTGTGGCTGGAAGTTAAAGACCCTCCACTCATTCCAGTGGCTGCACTGGGACGCCACTCTTGCCTGTAGGTGACCCCAAATCTCTTGCTGCGTGCACAGGTCTCACCAGTAGCTACTGGGTCCTTGCAGCATGCAGTCACCTGGGACAAGAGTGAGGTAGCAGGGACACCTTCCATTATCCCAGGTTCTTCCAAGCCCTGTCCAACCTGGTCTTGGACACTTCCAAGGATGGGGCAGCCACAGGTTCTTTGGGCAACCTGTGCCAGGGCCTCTGTCTTACCTATTTCAGTGAGTTGTCACCTGGGATCAGGTAGAGGTGAAAAGCTGGATTTGCACCACCAAGGAGCACATACTAAGAGAATTTAAGGTTGAACATAACCTTATCCAAAGCACCTCTAGCAGTGAGAAGGGGGATTCTCCAGGATAGCAAAGCAAGCTATCAGTTGGGGCAGTCTCTCCAGGGTCATCTTCTCAGATTTAAAGTGGTCAGTGGAATACAGCCTAGTGTTTATCTTCTGCAAGATATACAGGCAACAAGTTCCTGATAAGTTGTCCTGGCACCCTCTCAGGCTGCCTGTTCTCTTTGAGGCTTTAGCTGCAGAAAGGGGACATGTCCACACACAATGAGAAGCTCTGCTTTAGATCCCATGTATGCCCTGGGCTTTGGAGTTTAGAGGGCGTTGCAGGCCTTTGGCAGCATTCCTGAGGGCTCAGAAACCTGCAGATCTGAAGGTTCTTGGGACCATGAACATTGCCAGATTGCACTGTGCAGTGTCCTGCATGCAAGGGTCACACACCATGTACCAGGAGGCAGGTGGGCACTGTATGAGTCCCTCTGGTGTTTGATCACATCGTGAGGTGACATTCCTAGGGATGACTGGGTCAGAGAGCTCTGCTCAGGACCAGTCACCTGGGTTATCTCTGGAGCACACTTTGCTATTAACCTGTCAGGTTAATGTAATCAGATAGAATAGGCTAGCTCTGACCTCTTGCATCCCATTCTGGAGGGTGGGTGGGCACAGGCGGCCAGCTCCTGTCCTGGTGGAGCAGGGCAGGGGCGGCTATTGCCAGCCACAGCTGCCAGAGGTGCAGAGGGCTGGAAACTCTCCCAGGGAGCCTGGGGCTGGCCTGCTGGGCTGGGGTAGTGCCCAGGGGTCACCGCAGCAGCTGGGAGGAGTGTAGGGCTAAGGAGGAGCTGGTGATGTGGAGTTGGAGCTGGGGAAGTGAGAGAAGGGTGAAGGATGCCAAAGCAAAACAGAGGAATACAAGGGAGAGCAGGGGACCTTGGAGGAATGGAGAATTTGGCCCTGTCTGGAGAGAGGTCTCCAAGGAGCTGGAGAGGTCCTGGAGGGGTGACAGGCTGAGGGAGGTGAATTGTGACTCCCAGGTCCCAACAGCTGCTGTGCCTGTGAGGTGGATGAAGTGGGGGAGATACACCAGCTGCTTGACCCTGGGCTGCACTTGCATGTGGAAGAGGGATCTGGTGGGCACCTAGTCAGCCTTGCTCAGGTGCCTGTTTCAGGTGTATCTGTAGGTGATGATCCCTGCCGACTTCTCTCCAAAGCTGAGACTTGTCATGGAGCACTGGCGGTCACCTGTGCCAGGGAGGTGGCTCTGCAGGTGGACAGGGTTCGTGCTTGGACTGACAGCTCTTACCAGGACATGGTGAGGTATTTCAGAAAGTGTTGGGTTATCTCCGGGTCACTTCTGGAAGATCCTGTAACACACGTGTGGCCAGTTTGGGTCTGAATAGGGTGTGGTGCACTGGGTGCTGCTTACAGGGGCATGCTGGGATTTAAAGGGAAGCACTACACAGCTTGGCATGGAAGATCAGAACCTTGTGAGCATCACTGTCATCAGTGAAGAGGCCAAAAAATCATTGACTGGTACTTCTCTGCCCTGGGATCTGAAACAAGCACTGGCAAAGCCTGAGGCTCACAATCTCTTTAATGCAGATCTCTGCATGCAGGCACATCGCCCACTTGGGCCAATGCCACTAGAGGGAAGGCACTGGTTCATCCCTTCATCCCCTGGGCATCAGTAGGAGAGGTACTGGGTGGCCATGCGGAGCAGCTCCCAGAGCTCCAGTCTGTGTTTCACCCACTGATTTTTAGGTTGTATTTTGCAAATGGGAATTCCAGATAGCAAAGTTTCTGTTTCCTGAGAGAGAAAATGTTGTTGGCTGCTCACTTTCTTTGAATAAAGCCTGGGCTGTTTCCCCTCTGCCTGAGTGTAGCAGCAGGGAGGAAAGTGGCCACAGGCAGATTGTTTAGTGAGAATAAATTAGGAATGTGAGCAAGTGGAATTTGCCTTCCCAGGAACTTAAAAACTGATGCAATGTGTGCTGAGTTAGCACAGTGAAAGGGACAAGGCTCTTCTGGAGGAAGAATTGCTGTGAATTCTTCCTTAGGCAAGAAGGCCCTTAAGGCACACCTGATCCTCCAGGTGACAGCCAGGATCAGTCCCAGGTTTCCTGCTCTGCCAGTGCCCCTGGGTATGACAGTACCCTGCCAGGACCAGCAAAGTCCTGACCTGCTGGAAGCAGGAGAAGAAGTCTGAGAGCATGAGCAGTGTCCCCAGCACCAAGTGTGGTGCTGGCTTTGGTCCTTGGTGCTGCAGGATGGAACCAGGCTGGTGTGGGTGCTGAGCCTTCCTGGCCCACCATCAGGGTCTGTCCCTCTCCTGGAATCGAGGGCAGCTCCTGTTACCTGACATGGTAGTGATGTGCTGTGGCAGTGATGTAGCACTGGACCCCCATCCTCAGGGCTGGCTGTGACCCACATGCTGCAGCCCGGCCTTCACCCAGCCCTATGGTGCTCCTCACTTAGGCACCTCAGCCTCAGGTGAGACCTCCCCTCTGCACTCCTCGAGGAGCATCTGCCAGAGGTGTGTGAGGGCTGGTCACCAGCTCCTTAGGGCTCAGTCTGTGTCTGGAACAACAGGAAGATATTTTTACCTCATAATTGGGAGAAGAAGCCATCCTCCAGCAGTTTTCACCCAGCCTCCCTGATCCCATCATCTGTGTCAGTCCCCTTGCGTGCCACCGCATGTTCCCATGTGCACTGTGACTTCCACATCCTCCTCCATGACCCGTGGTGGTGACTGCACTCACCGACCTGCAGCTCCAGCAGCTCTGCTCACCAGGCTGTCAGTGAGGATCAGGGCACGACCCGACCTGATGATTCCTTGTCTTCTCACACCTCCCTGGTGCACACACAGCTGCAAATGCTTGGTTCCTTCCCTCCTGCCTGTGCTCCTGGCCAGGATCCCTCCCCAGGAGCCACCTCTGTCTGCACCTACTCCCCCTCTTCCAGCTCCGGAGAGATCTTCATGCGCCTCCCCTAGCCCACCTTGCACTTATGTGTCGGTATATGGTACAAAAAGCAGCTGGGGGTGATTTCGCAGTGCTGCAGGGTCAAGTTGTTCTCCATCTGCCTGCAGTTGTAGCGCAGCGTTCCCGTTTGTGCAGCCTGGGAGGAGCCCTGCGCCCGGAGCTCCTGCACGGAGACACCGGCACTGCGGACATTCTGCTCCACAAAGTCCTGATGAAAGCGCAGAACTGACCGGGGCTGTCAGCCGCGGGCTACTGCTCCGCCATGGCACCTGTCCCAGCCATCCCAGAAGATCAGAGGCTCTGGCTCCGTCACTTCCCAAGAAATTGAAAGCGCCGGGTGACGTCAGGGCTGATCCGCTGTCAAAGAGCCTCCACGTCCCAGCTGAGGGCTCCTTCTCCTGTTCACGGCCCTGTCTGCACCTGCTTCCTCCCCTGAGCTGCTCCTTTACAGCCTCTCTCCCTTGTTACCTTCCCTTTCTGCTTCTCCCTCAGCCGGCTTCTCTTCCAGGATTTACTCCCCAAGGGAAGGCAGGACAGGGCTGTGCAGGCAAGGGCAGACGTTTTTCACAAGGAAACAGTGAAGCAGAGGCTTGAATCCAGCCTGGAAAGCAGGTCTGGGGTTGCCGAAGGGTCTGCCACTAGGTTATGGGATCACCCCAGTAACTGTCCTTCACCTTCTTCCCAGCATATCCCTGGCCTCCCAGGGTGTGCCTGTGCTGGGCAGGACACGTCTCTGCCTGCCCCAGGCTGCATGGGAGACTCCCTGTCCCTGTCCCTGTCCCTCTCCCTGTCCCTGTCCCTCTCCCTCTCCCTCTCCCTCTCCCTCTCCCTCTCCCTGTCCCTGCTGCAGTGGCATGGTGGGGATGTTAATTTAGGGGTGGTGGGAGGTTCAGGGCTGCAGGTTGTCATCTCCCTGTGACCTGCAGAGAGGGCAGAGAGCTGAGGGTTCACAGCAAGGTGGGCAGTTGCCTGGCACTGCTGGCACAGCCCTGTCAGGCCCTCAGTGAGGCACTGGTGTCCCCCTTGGGGGAGACCCGGAAGCTGGGCCCTGCAGAACCCACTGCTCCCACCAGCAGCATGGCTGAGCACCCTGCCAAGCACCATGGGGTAACTGGGGCTGCTCAGGAGCCAGGCAAGAGGGGCAGGGTCTACCAGGGCAGAGCCTACTGGTGACATTCAGGACTCTCTGCCTTGACAAAGAGGGAAATGAGGACATTTCAGTGATCAACACTGCAGTGCAAGCAGTGCTTAACATGGGAGTGGTGTCAGGGTTATGGAGCCAGTGCCTGGAGCCCAAGAAATGGCAATGATGGATGGGGGCATGCACTACCCAGCAGCTCTGTGTGGTTTATGGGGAAGGAAGGACCCCCAGCTGTCCATCCCTCTGGCTTCCTGCCCAGCCACCGCAAGCAGAGCTGTATCTCCTGCTGTTCCCAGGGCAGTGCAGCCCCACAGTGCTGCTGGTGTCTCATCGTCCCTCCCCTGGAGTGATGTTCTTGTCCCTGCAAGGTGCAGCGAAACAGACCCAAATCTTGTACACTTCTAGTACCAGCTGAGCACAGAATCACAGACTGGTTTGGGTTGAAAGGGAGTTTTAAAGGTCATCGAGGCAACCTGGGCAACCTGTGCCAGGGCCTCACCACTCTCACAGGGAAGAATTTATTTCCAATATGCAATCTAAATCTACCCTCCTTCAGCTTAAAGTATGGCCACCCATGGCTTGCGACAGAGCTTGCTGTCAGGACAATTCCCTAGAAAACCATTTACTGTCACCTTCCAAGGCTCATTCCTTGCTGTTTGCTTGCTAGCTGCATAGGAGCAGTTTTGCACACCACAGGTCAAGAATCCTGCATGTCAGGTAGGGAAACGGAGGTGATGGGTCTGCTAAGGGTCCCCGCTGCCAGCAGTACCACATCCTGTGGTGTGAGTTCTGCACTATGCCCCAGGCAGGCACAGCACCGCATGCAGGGATGCCTCTTCTACACCGTCTGTGGACAGTGGACCTGGGATCGTTTCTCCTGCCTTAAAATTGAGGCAGCCCCATGAGGACCTGCAGTCCCTCTCCCAAGGCTGTGGAAGCCCGTGGCTCCCTAGAGCTTTTATGTGGGAACATTTCATCCTTGGGTAGCTTTTTTTTAACAGCAGTGAGAACTACAGATGAACAGCCTAGTTAAGCCTGTCATCCCATTTGAAGCAAAGAACTGAAGCTGGACACTGAAGGGCAGCGAAATGCCCAGAAAACCTCAGGGAGTTGTATAATTGGAGTGTAAGACAGCAGCGACCCGAGACGAACTATCCGGGCCAGAAAAAAACCGTCCTCTATACCCAGGGTGGTCTCAAAAGTCATCGAGTGAATATAAAGGACAGATTTGGGGCATGTGATAGGAAAAGGAGTAGAGAGATGCTGACACTGCCAGACAGCACGATGGGGAGGGAAAGAGTTTTCCAGGGAGAACAGAAACGTGCCAGACGGGAGGAAGCGGAGGGTGGTGCAGATCCCTGTCTTCGAGTGGGGAGCAGAGACATGTGAATCCAGAAGGAAAACGTGAAATAAGTGACCTGGGAAGGACCGGGTCAAGGTATTTCAGGCGGGCAGGAATAGCCCCGGCAGCGGCGGCCCCGCGGGACCAAGCAGAGCCGAACTGCCCCGGAGTGCCAGGAGCCAGCAGGGACCCCGCGCCACGCGTGTACCGGGAGCGGGCACGGCCGGCGGGACCTCCCGCTCCGCTCCCCGCCGCGGGGGCGTGTCCCGCGCCCCGCCCCGCCCCGGGACCGGCCGCGCTCCGCCCGCCGCGCCGGCATCGCCACTGCTGCCCAGGTAAGCGTGAGGGGTGGTGAGGATCTGTCCCGGGGAGGATGTGAAGGAAGGGAAGGCTCCCGGTGCAAGGTCGCTGCCCAGAACCGCACCGTACCTCCGGCTGGGAGGAGCGATCTGTGCGGGCTGCCGTGCCCCCCAAGGTGCGGGGACACCGGGAGTATCGGGAGTACCGGGGCGCGAGGCGGGCCCGGGGGCTCCTCTGCAGCCGCAGCTGCCGGCGAGGCCGGAGTAAGAGCCGGGGACGGGCGGTGCGGGAGCGCTGCGTGTCTCCGCATCTCTCCTGAGATGCAGCAGCTGCCCAGGAAATCAAAGCGGCGGAAAAATGGGTCGCGGGGAAAAGCCGCGTTTGTCCTGAACGGGGTTTAGGTGCCTGTGTCGTGTGCCCCTGGCAGCGTGTTCTCCAAGTTTGTTTGTCCCTATTTCGACGGACCGTGATCCCACTCGGACAAGGGGGAATGTCTTTAGCTGAAGGAAAGTAGATTAGATTAAATACTAGGAAGAAATTCTCCCCTGTGAAGGTGATGAGGCAATGGCAGAGGTTTCCCGGAGAAGTTGTGGTTGCCCCATCGCTGGAAGTGTCCAAAGCCAGGTTGGACGGGACATGGAGCAACCTGGTCTAGTGGAAGATGTCCCTGCCCATGGCAGAGGGGTGGAATGAAATGAGCTTTAAGGTCCCTTCCAAACCAAACCATTCCATGATCCTTGTGTGTTGCTTCCAACTCAGGACATACTACGGTTCAATGAACTGCATGGTCTCCTTTGAGAGGGAACATCCACCTCTGAGTGTAACGGATGGAAGCTGGACTGTGGTGGTGTACTGTAGCTGTTAGTCTTGGAAAATATTGCTGGGATAAACTTTTGCCCTGCTCCAGCTCCTGTGGGAAACGCAGATTGCTTTTGTGCAATGGGGACCTGGCAGTGACAGCACAGCGGGGACTTGGCTGCCTGTGGTGCAGTAAAAGAGAATTAAAACTCTCTCATGTTATGCAATAATCTGATTTTTGCCTTGAGCACTCTGTGCCTGGGGAGAATTTCCATAATTTATGCTTTTTATTGGCAAATCTTTGCAATCTGAATCAAATCTTGTGATTAATGATTTCCAGTCCAGTTCACAGAGGTGTGTGGAGGGGTGGCAGTGACAGTGCTGCCGAATGAGCCTTTAACCTGGGGCCAGTAAATTGCTGAAGCAGCAGCCAGGAAGACAATCCTGTCTGATTGTGCTCTGACACGGTGTTCCCACTGCACTTCTTCGGGAGTCAGCGGGGTACATTAAACGGCAGCTTTGTAGCTCTCTGTGCTGCCGCTGACACAAACTCCTGGTGACAAGGTGAGGTGCACCAGGGCACGTCACTCCCTGCCCCTTGCTGCCTGCCGTGAGACGGGGCTGCACAGCCCATCGCTGGGGCCGTGAGCTGCTCTCGGCATTTTGCTGCATGACTTTTGCTTCTGTTTCTTGGGACCATCTGAAAGCAAATCACCTGGCAAAGCCAGACCAGCTGCTTTCTCCAGGTGGGTGTAAAGCAAATCTTGGACCCCACCAGGAAGTGCCTGGAGAGGTAAAGATTTGGCAGGGAGGTCTGTGCTGAAGGCTTTGGGAGCTCCTGGGCAGGCAAGGTGGAGGGCAGAGCAGGAGGGGAAGGAGGGGTCCAGTGCAGCTCTGAGGGCTGCAGTCAGAGTCACTCTGTGCCAGCAGCTGGGGGACCCTGGAGTGGGGGCCAGGCAACAGGATTGGGATGGGAATGGCAGGAAAGTAGGAGCGGGAGGGTTCGGCAGAGGGAAGGGGGAGCTGGCTGGAGAGCTATCAAGGTGGAAGAAACAGGGTGAAGAGTTGGAGAGGTAAAGAAGAGTCTAGGATGCAGGGAGATAAGAAAATGCGGTTCCTGTGTGCCAGTCCCCCCTGAGTTCGGCTCATCTGCTGCATGGGCAGAGGGTGGGCAGCAGTGCATGGCATGTCTGCACAAGCGGTGTGACTGTGTCCTGGGTGCAGCATCCTTGAGGTGGAGGGATGAGAGGCAGTGACATGAACACAGGGGTGTTCCCCTACTTGGGCGTCCTGTTCTGAGAGGTTGATCTGCTGGTCTGGTCTGGGACCCACAGCTGGGGACTTGTGGAACTCTCTGTTCATCCTTTGTAGTGTGATTCCTGACAAAAATGTTAACTTCAGGATGGAGACTGTCTGTTTTCGTCCCCATAATTTAAAAAAAAAAACTAGTTCTCCCTGCTCTGAAAACATCATCCTCTGTCACACTCTCTTCTGTGTGACTTGATTGTCTTTCCACTGTCTCCCTGGGGTCAGAGCAGGGCTGCTGTGGGTTGCGTTGATAACACAGAGTGCGCAGCATGGTCCGTGGGGTGGAGTGGAGTCTTGGGTCCCCCAATGCTCCAACCACGCCTGGGCTGTGTTCAGAATCCTGTGTCCAGGGGAGAGAGCTGCTTTTTTTGGCAGCAGAGCCTGGCTTGTCCTGGAGACAGGGCAGTTTGATTTTTCTGAGCCAGACCTTGCCAGGAACTGGAGATCCTAAATGGGGGGGTTCCTGCTTGGGATCGTGGGCTGTGACACCCAGGGTGGTGCAGCAGGTGGAGGATGGACCCCAGGGTGGTCAGAGAGGGGGGCTGTGCGTGCTTCAGGCAACTCAGTGTCAGCAGGACCTTGTGCCAGTGGCTGCTCTGGTTTTTGGGGGAGTTGCTCTCTGCAGGGTGATGGGGACAGCAGGAAGGTGCCTGTGGGCTGTGGGATACTGATGGTGTGGCTGTGCTTGGGCAACAGCTGCAGCCCAAATGCTGTTTCACCACCGCTCTGCACCATGGGGAGCGCAATGTGTCCACTGTGGGGTCTGTGCTGGCTCCTGCTCTGACAGATTCTGTGGAGATGGAGTGGGACTACTCCGCACCATGGCCCATGGAGACTGGCTGATTTTGGGGAGGGAAGGAGGTGAGCAGTGGGAGAGTGCTGGTGCACCTCTGGGCTGAAGTGATCACTAGAATCCTGGCAGGATCACTGGGGCCAGGAGGGTACCGAATCGGAGTCAGGCGTGCTGCCTGGTGGACTGCAGGACTCTTGGGATCCACCTTATATATTTTTATTAATGTCCTCTGCCCACAAAGCAGCTGAAACTGGCTGAGGGGTTGGAAGTGAAAAGTCTCACTGGTGGAGTTGCACCACCAAGCAGAGATGGAGAAGTGGGGCATGAGACTGTGCACAGTGGCACTAAGAGTGAAACGAGTTGACCTTCAGGAGGTGATGGAGAAGGACAGTCTGGGTGTACTCATCAAGGACAGGGAATTACCATTCTGAGTCTTTCTAATCCTGCTGTGCAGGTGTGGAGGAACCTGGTGAGGGTGGTGGCCCACTGCTTAGTTCTGGCAATCACTGTAGGAGTTGAAGTAAAGCAAATTCCCAGAAAAGAGAGAATTGGGCAGCCCTTGTAAGGCACATCAGGAGTGTGAGTCTGGTGCATGGGGGCTGGTGGTGTGGTGGGTGTGTGTGGTGGATCAGGGTGAGTGTGTGCCTGGCTGAGATGGAGCCACACAGGGTCATGATGTTGCTGAGAGATGAGGTCCACTGCTGGGTGCCACCATGTGGGGTGAGAAGGTAGGTGGGAAACGAGAGCACGGGGTCCCGATGATATTCAGGACCAGGTGAGATGGAGTCCTTGTGCCCAGACACCAGAGCCTGGGCTGCCCTCTGGGACAGGCTGTGATTTGCAGGATGGGCTGGAGAGGCTGTGGTGGGGTCTGTGCTTCACTTGGCTTGCAGGGTGTGACCCAAACAGGTCTGCTGCTGGGACTGCTCCATGACTCATCCTGGCCTTGTGTTAAAGACAATATTTTGCATGTATGGAGAATTGGCAGTGCTGTAGTGGATAGGGTAAGGTTTGGGATCAGGGCTTGTTTTTTCCCACAGTGGGGACCAGAGTCAGAGCCAGCTCTTCCCTGCAAGCATGGACAGTGACACCAGATGCTCCGAGCCTCCAGCTGCTCCCTCCTCTTGTGTTCCTGCTTGAAGGGTATGGGACCCAGCTCGCAGAGCTGGATTCCAATGGCTGAAACAGGCACACAGTGGCCTGCACTCTGCGGAGCAGACAAGCAAGTTTTCCAGGAGGTGTGGAGCTCTGTCCTTAAACAGAGCAGAAAAGAAATGACTTGACATAGACCCTTCAGAGACATCCATGAAGGATGTCTTAAGAAGAAAGTGCTGAGCTCTTCAAATGGCTGTAACATCGCTCTGAGTCCAAAAATCATCTGCGGGAACTGATAAAGCTTCTGAAGGACAAAGTTCTCAGGGCAAAAACAGGCAAATGTTTACAGACAGCAGAAGCCAGATGCAATAAAAAGAAAATTTCATTGTATGCAGGGACAGTTAAAAACCAGTGGCTCCTGTTGAGCGCAGAGCTGTTGGACATTGCCTTAGAAGACCTATGCTACAAGTGACTGAAAGCCAGAAAAACAGAGAGGTGAAGAGATCACAGACACAGCTGGACTCCTAGCCCTGCCACAGCAGGGATTCCCTGGCCAGAAACAGCCCCAAGAAGCCCTGGTGAGGGACCGTGCTCAGAGCTGCAGAGTGAGGCGGAAGCTGCCTGGCACTTGTGCCAGTATCCAAGGGAGGCCCTTTCTGATCCCAGACTGGCAATGAGATGTTCCCTGAGCATGTGAGCAAGCCCTGCACCTGACCCCTGGGGCTGCTGTGGCTCCAGGGAACCACATAACTGCCCAACCTGTTCCCTTCCTCTACTGGAGACATCTCCTGGGGTGTCAGCATGGCAAAATACTCCAGAAGTGATATGCCTGGGAGCAAAGATTCATTCCCAGCAGGAGACCATCAATGCTTCAAAGTGTTGAGGAACATCTCCCCTTCCAGTTTTTAATGGGTGCTGTATCTAGTGAGTGTGGTGTGAATGGGGAGCTCTGGGGTGGTCTCCAGATGCCAAGGATAGATTTTCTTGTTCTTTGTAGACCACTGAATCTTTCCCACTGATACCCATCTGAAAAGGTCTGATACCCTTGAGGGCCCCCTGATGTTAGTGGGTCATAATCACAAATAGCATTCGATCCACTCTCCAAAGCTTAAGGCAGCATTAAGGTTCGATTCTTGTTGATGTCACCCTGCTCACAGTTGGAATTGGGTCAGATGACCACCAGAGACCTCTTCCAGCCTAAATTGTTCAATGATTATGGGCAGAAGGTGCAGAGCAAGAGGTGCCACCCTGATGGGAGATGAAGGCCAGCATGGTCACGACTACAACTGCCTTGGGGCTGCCATGTCACCCTGTGAAACAGCTACCCCAGGGCCCACATTTTCTGCCCATCCATTGTGGTTTTCATTAGTTTTCCAAATTCGTCGTTGACCTTGGGAAAGCTCTCCTCGTCATCCTGACGGAATGCCTTCTTTGGGAGTTGTCTCTTGCTGACCTCTGCTTTGAAGTCCTGGTGTGTGTCCAAGAAGAGACCTTCCTCATCCTCACTTGTGTAGGCCTTGGCTTTCCATGGACCTGCAGCCCTTCTCCTCCAGATTGGTGATGTCAATAAGGAGACAGAAGTCATCTCCTTGGGAACAGAGCAAGTCCCAGGTGTCCGACTTGGTCACTGTGCATTCCAGTGGTTCTTCAAAAACCTCCTCAAAGATCTTCCATGTGCATTACCAGGTTGTCCCCCAGGTTTCCTCCAGATTCTGCTGCAGAGCACTGCAGAAGAAGCAGAGAGCTCACCTGTGTGGAGATTACAGAAGTCCTTGGAGTCTGGTTTGCTGAACCTGTGGCAGAGATCATTCATTTCCAGCTGTGGGAGGGAGCCAGTCCAAGCAGTAGTGCCTGGAAATCAAGAGAAGAGAAAGGCTGGCTGAGCACATGATCCTGAGCTCCCTGGGAGACTGGAGGTTGGATGTTGGTGGTGGCAGGATGGGAGCATCCATCCTTGTCTGGTTTCCTTGGACTGATGCTCATGTTCCTGAGCCTTGGGAACCTGAAATGTGTCCCCAGTAGGCCCAGGGCCTAAGAGGAGGTCAGGGCAATGGAGGAGATGCAGTTGTGAGAGGACCCGGGCTGTGCAAAGCCTGGAAGATCTGGGATTGTAAGACCCAGAGATTGAGTGGTTTCTTATTCTGGTAGCCACAATCAGGATCCTCAGGAGCTGGCAGCTGCTTCAGCATCTTTGTCTGCTCCATACTCCAGCCCCAGAGCAGGGTCCCTTCTCTGGGAGCACTTGGTGGGTTGGTATGAAGCCCCTGCCTTCTCTGGCCTCACACCCACTAGCCCCTGGTGCCAGGAGATCACATCAGTTGTCTTCTTGATGACATTGGGAGCTCCCACATCACTGGGGAGAGGAGATGTGAGTCCAGAGCTTGAGAGGAGGGGTTCAGTGGGATGAGGAGGGGATGGAGGTGCCTTGAGAGGTGACAGGACATCCCTCTATCTGTCTGAGGAATCAGGTGTGGAGACTTGTGCTGGGCAAATGGGAAGGAGATGAGAAGCAGCCTTCTCCTCTCTTCTCCCTCTGGTGGCACCCAGGGCTAGTGTGGCCAGGGCAATGGCAGTCAGGGTGATGTCCACAAAAAGGTGAGGGTGCAACCAGAAGCTCAGTGAGGGTGTCTGGAGGAGTCTGGAGAGGCCACAGGGGCTCTGGTCTCCATATATGTCAGGACCCCTTCCTACAGCAGGTGAATCATGGCTGAGGGGTCTCTGTCAACAGCAGCACAAGTGTGTCCGTGCTCAGAGCTCCACAGGGGTCTCCAGCTGGAGCTAACCTGGATTGCAAACTAATGTCTCTGGGAGATGCCCATGCAGCAGGACAGATGCTGACACAGCAGCAGGACAGATGCTGACAGATGCTGCAGCTGGATGGGAGGGACCTGGCTGCCAGGTGAGGAAATGACACTGGGGCAATAAGCACAAACTGATGCTCAGGGGAAAAACATTATTTATACCTACAGTGTACTGATATACTGATATATAGTTGCCACATTAGCTCTTGGAAAGGATTTTGGAGTCACAGCAGAGCACTTGATTAAAGCAGGAGCCTGGGGCACTGCAGAGAGCAGATGCACAGTACTAATAATAGCTCTGCCAGCACTGTGCGGCTCAGAAGTGGTGCAGGCTCTGGATCCTGCTCCAAGCCTGGCAGGCAGCGGGGGCTGGAGTGTCCCCACCGTCCTGCCCTGTTCTGCCTGCTCGTGGCAGGTGGATGCTGTTGGTCATGTCAGGGCAGTGGACACTGGCCTGAACCAGGTGGTCTGACTAGTCTGATATCCCTGACCCACACTGAAACTTGATGCTGCCACATTTTATGTATTTTGCTGCCATGCAGGGGAAGTGCTCAGGGTCAGTAGCACTGGATTGTTTCCCACATTTCTCCTGTCGGATCATTTTCCCTGCTTCTCCAGCAGGCTGGTGTCCCTGGTTGTGTGCTCGGGCAGTGCTGTCTGTGGGTGATGGAGTTCTGCAGACAGCCTGATGTAGGGCCAGTTCCTCATTCACACTGGAGTTTTCAGGGATTGGACAGTTTGTTCCTCAGCACCACGACAGTTGCCTCACTTTTTTGGTAGCCCACTCCTTGTTACCCTCTCTGAGCAGATGCTGAAGGTGTTCCTCTCCAGCTGTGTGCCACAGAGCATTGTTTTGTTCAGGGAACAGATGATGAACTGCTTTACTGAGCGTGGCCACCTTGTGCAGGTCAGGCCATCGCCCTTCAGGACCTACTAAGATTTTGTGGGTGTTCCTGGGTTCAGCTGCATTGTGTTGTATATGAGCTTCTTCCCTCCTCCTAACAGAGCAGAGATTTTGGCCATGAATCCTGTGGGATCCAGCTCCAGGTTCATACCTCAGGATGCTGCTAGTGACATAACCCTGTTGTGTCCCCTGAGTTGGTCTGGCAGGGCAGGCTGGTGGCTTTCTGCAACCAGCTGGGTCTCAGGTGACTCTGAAACATCTCCATGTGCTTACTGGGACTGAGGCTGGGAGAAGCCGGACAGCTTCTTCTCTGATGGCATCAGCTGAAATCCTACCAAGAACCATTTTGCTTTTGCCTGGTGAACTTCAGGAGTGGAGAAGGGACACCTTTGATAGCAACCACTTCCCTCTGACCTGCTCTGGGAGGTACAGATATCTCAGTGCCTCTGGGGGGACCATCAGTGGGGAAATTAGGAGATGTGAAGTGGACTTGAGGGGATGGCTGCAGATTGCAGTCTTTAGGGTCCAAGCAAAGCAAAGGCATCTCAGATGAATGGCTGACTTCAGGAACTCTGACATTCCCCCAAATCCCTGTTAAAACCAGCCAGACCAGCTGGAAACCAGTCCCACATCAGCTTCTCTGGGAGGGTTGAAAAAGTTGGAGTGATTCTCTGGTGAGACATATTTGGGAGTTACCCTTCTGCCATGCAACCCACTGCCTGCCTGGGTAGTTGGGTTTCCCTGCTGCTCCCCCACATGTGCAGCATTCCAAGGGAATGCTGTGATGGTGTCAGGGCACTGCTTCCCTGGAGCATGACCCTGTCCTGCTGCCACAGTGTCCCCTTCTGCTGCAGGAGACCCACTGCAAAGAACTGCTCCAGGTTAGGAGGAGCTTGGTTTGCTCCTAAGGCAGCTGTGGCAATATTTTATTAAATGTTTTACACTAGATTGTATTGCTGATACATCAGTGATTCAAGACTCTGTTGCCTGCTACAAAGCAATTTTCCCTTTCTCCTTGCCGGTTCTGGCAAAGGGCCCTACAGCAGCTACTGCATGTGATGTCCCCACTCTGTTTTTCCCCACTGCTTCTAAATCTTGCTCTGCATTTAGGTACCTTCTTACGTGGCATTTTTTTTGCATCTGCTCTTGCATAAACATTGTCATGCTGCTTTCCTGGGGTGCTCTTGGGAGTAAAGCTCTTGGCTCTTCCCTCTGCATTTAATCATCCCTCTTTACACTGTATCAAATAGCACATGCCTACTTTGCACCGTGGGCTCGTGTTCCTCTATAGCTTGGATTGCTTATTCAACGTGCTCCAGGCTCTGAAGCTGCTTCTGCAACACACCTGGGGCGTGGTGGAGATGATGCCATACATGGAAAGGGAGTTTGGCGGGATATATCTGGAAACAGAGGGATACATCCTGATATTTTGAGTTGATGTTTAAGCGAAGGAGGGAAGGTGCTTGGTATCTCTCTCCTGGCACTTCTTGAATTTCTTCTCATCATAAAGAGCTCAAGACACTTTGTAAGCTACAGAAAAGCTTACTTTACCTGTCTTAAAATATCATTTGGAAATGGTTTTTAACTTGCTGCCCAGATCAGAGGCCTTTTTGAAAAATATATGGCAAAACCATAGTAAATCAGTTCAGTTCAGGTAGGAATGAGTAAAATTAATTAAATATACTCTTTTATTGCCAGTATGTTGGATGACTCTTTGCTGTTTGCAGTCATGGAATGGAACCAAAAAGGTTTAGCTGAATTCTTAGTCTGTATCAAATCTGAGAGCACTTAAAGTCAAAGATATTAAGAGAAACACAACTTAACCTTAAAAATTAAAATAAATTGTTTTAATAGTGTAAAAAAAGGAGGCTGATTCAAAATGGTCTGTTATTGAAAACCCTTTCTTTAAATAGTTAATTAAATAATTATTTGCTCCAAAGCCAATGGCATTTCTGCAGGAATGAGCATAACTGGAATAGGGGAACTTACAGGACTGGGCAATAAAGCAGGCTTCTTTTTTCCATCACCTAATAATAACATAAAAACTCCAACTGAAATGTATTTATGGTTCAATCATTGTATTTTGGGCTGTGACCTGTGTGCTCAGAGCTTTAATCCCCAAAAGCTTTGGAAAGTTATTAAAGTCTGTCCATAAATGAGATGAGACTTTTTGTAATTAACTTTGATGATTGAATTTATAAACTTCATAACTGAATTTAGCAGTGGCTCCCAGCACGGTGACCCCAGCAGTGCATTTTCCCCTTGTCCCTCGGATCACTGGGGGTGCCCACTGTGTGTGCCCACTTTGTGTGCCCACTGTGCTGGTGCTGCCCGTCCTGCTGCAGCTGCGGGCACAGGCGGCAGCGCTATCACGGGTTTGCTTCCCCTCCTTGCAGCACCCGCCTCCCGGCAGTACCAGCTCTCACGGAGCTTTTCTACCCAACGCAGGTGGGGATCGACGCCGGAGCCGGGACACGCGAGCTGGCCCTGTACCATGCGAGGATGCGCCCGCGCCCTCGCTGACCTGCCCACCCCCGGCCCCGCAGCCTCTCCCGCCCGGCGCCATGGGAGGATGCTTCTCCAAGCCCAAACCAGGTAACTGCCTTCTGAAGCCAGGCCCCCATCCCACCGTCCCCGTGGGAGAAGTAGGTCAGCGTTGAACGCTGGCTGGGGGAATGTTAATGCTCGGCTCCTGCAGGGAGGATTACTGGGCTCTTAATCCCCCCAAATGCCTCGGTGCTCTCACTCCCAGGCAGGGAGCTGTGGGGGGCTGCAGCAGTGCCAGAGGGGTGGTGGGCAGGTGCGGGGGGAGCTCATCCTGCAGCACGAGGCGGGCAGCTCTGCCTGGTCCCATCTTCTTGTTCTTCACCACTCTCCTGCTTCCGTCTTTCTGCCAGATCTGGGGCAGAGCTGCCCACCTCGTGCCACAACACAGGTTTGGGTAACCGCTGTCCTTGCAGGGACACATGCGGCTCCAGCACCTTTCTTCTGCCACAACTTTGTCACTCCCTGGCCAGCCCTTATCTTTTCCCCTGTGGGAAGGGAATGACCTGGGAAGGAGCAAGCCAGGTTCTGGGGCTACTCTGCTGTTGAGATTTTATTTTCTTGATGAGGCTTGTTCATGTGTGCTGCTTTCAGTGGGGAAAGCAGCTGGCCATCAAGGATTCTCCCCTTGCCTGGCACGCTCCTGCCATGACTGGGCTGGGTGGGCTCCCTGCTCTGTGTCGTTTGGGGAAGGTGGGAGAGGCCAGGGCCGTGGTGCTGCCTGCCCAGGCAAAGTGGCTGATTGAGGACGCTCTGGTGTGGAAGTCTCAGTGTTCAGTCTTGTTCTGAGCAGGCCGGGCATGAGCAGGCACTGCGTGGCCACTCACACTCATCACACCCAGCTGTACCTGCACTGCCCCAGCACAGAACCCCAGGGAGCGATGCTGATGCGTGTGGGGCTGGTCCTGTCAGTGTTCCCAAAGCTGCTATGGAGGAGAGCCCTCAGTTTGCATCCTGCAGCTTGTTTTGGCCACCTCAGAGGGAGCTGAATGGTGACCTTGTCCTTGTTATTTGCTTGTGCCCCAGGGCAGGGGAAATCAGATAGTGGTGCTTATCTGTCAGACCAGTCAGCATCCCTGTGTAGCCTTTGTGGGTGGAAAAAAGTCTTTTGGGTACCTTTTCTTGGCAATTTGTCTTCACTGTCTCAGGCAGAGGGGATTTCAGGTTGAAGGACTCAAAAGGTCAGAAGGGCAATAGAAGTTGTGACCCACTGAGCAACCATGGAGTGAGGCTTCTGCCTTTATGCAAGGGATAATGAGAAAAAAGGGTGCTTTTCTGCCCTTGACCTATACTGTGATTATGTTATGGATCAGTGCCAAGGTAAATATGGCATTTGACACTGTGACCTGTAGGTTTTCTTTGTGAAAATCCTGTTTATATCCTTCCTTGAACTGTTTGAAGAGTAAAAACACATCAAGAATAAATGCCTTTGTTGACTAAACACGAAACTAACTCTCCTATCAGCCCCACTTTATTTTGTATCCCATCAGCAAAACTGTGTCTAAGCTTGGACCAGTGTCGGGACACCAGTGCTCTGTGGGCATCTTTCCAGAGCTGCAGATTTTCGCGGAGGGTTGTGTTTGCATAGCAGGGCCAAGTAGCTGAAGATGTCACCCTGCAGTGCACCTCTGTCCCCCAGCTCTGGTTTGGATTAGCGTCTTCAAAGCCTTCTGCAGCCCCTGGGTAGCTCAGCACTGACTGCGGGGCTCCATCCCAGGCTTATAAAACCCACAAATGCAAAGAGGTAAACAGAGGCATTTGAGGATACTGATTGTTCTAGCAAAGAGTTTCACAGACATTCCATGTGGGAATTGTATAGCATTAGAGCTGCGTACTGGACTTTACTATTTGTAAGAAGTCACCTATTCCCTGCCTGAATAAGAAGCAGGGACAGAATAGAACTATTTGCTCCATCAGTGCTGTTTCCAATGACGGGAATATTTCAGATGCAGCTTGAAGTCAACAGAATTGATTCAGACCCTTTTAAAAGATGTATATTATTTCCTTATCCACTCCATCTCCTTATATCCAAGAGAGACCCTCAGTCCCCCTGAGCACCCTCTAGATAACCTTGGCATTGCACACATACCACCTTTTGATGAGCAGATTAGTGGTACCAGAGCTTTGGGGAGTGGAGTTCTGGATCCCTAAATAGATGTGCTGACTGTACCGCTGGCCAGCCCTGAGGTCTGGCTGCTGCTGCAGAACCACTCCCTGTCCGAGTATTTTGGTGTTTAATTAAGGGCTTATGTTCAAACACTGAAGTAATCTGCTGTTATCTCCAGTGCTGCAGTCCCATGATGCTGGATCCTCTGGATCCTCTTCTGAAGGCCCAGTTCTCAATCTCTGCATAATTTTTTCCTCGGGTTTATCTCTGGTGTGTGATGCATCAGGGATGAGCTGCCAGCTGGCAGCCTGTGTGGTATCCCAGCGCCTGCTCCTGCAGCGCAGCCAGGTCGGGAGGGTGGGTGACAGGAACCATTGTGTGCCAGGTCTGTGTGAGCTCTGACAGCACTGTCCCTGCACTGGGTGTGGGAGAGAGGCTTCAAAAGCTATAAAGTGTGACTATTCTCTGCTGAGCTCAGTGTTTGAAGGTGAGACAGAGCAATCGCTTCACAGTGCACGGGGTGTCTGGGGATGGGCTTGGCCCTTGCACAGAAAAGGTGTATTTAGCAGGGAATGTGCTCCCTTCCCAGGGATGCTGCATGCTGCTGGAGAGTGCTGGAGTGGGTGCCATCGGCTGTGTGACCTGATCTTGGCTCTGAGGTTGCCCCCAGCCTTGGCTGGCAAGTCCTACTTCCTGTTTTTTTGTAGTGTAGTGTTTGCTGACAGAGCATCTGGAGCGGAGAGAGCAAAGCCAAGCACATTTGACATGGTGGCTTTGTCATTGGCTCTATCATTTTTAATAGAATGATAGAATCACAGAGTGGTTTGGGCTGAAAGGGACCATAAAGATCAACTAGTTTTACCCCCCTGCCATGGGCAGGGGCATCTTCCACTAGACCAGGTTGCTTGAAGCCCTGTCCAGCCTGGCCTTGGAAGGAGGGGAGAATTGATCCATAGAAATGGTTTGGTGTCTCTTTGAGACCACCTGAGGTCACTCTCACTGGGGCTTGTAGTTGAGGCAGGGTGGGTGAGCCCAGGGGTTGCCTGGAGAATGCAGCTCTGGCAGGGCACAGTGAACCCCAGACATGTCCCATGGTGGTAGATTTACTCTGTGCTGGGGTAAACTGAGATTTCTGATTGTGCCCACTGTACCCTGCTGGTCCCTCTGGCATCACCCCTTGATGCTTTTTTGGTTTCCACTGCTGCTGAAGCTGTTGGCACCATACAACCCATACCACACTGTTCCCGGCCCTCAGTGCTCCTCTGCCCTGTGCCTGCAGCCCTGAAGCAGCACACCCTGAGGCATCACAGGGTTTTGGGGCTGAGAGAGGCAGACACATTGCTTTCCCCCTGCCAGCTCAGCTCCTCCATTCCCTATAGCCAGGCATCTTCATCTTACCCAGACTCCTGCCCAGTTCAGGTCAGCTCTTGGCTCATGTCAGTTGTCTCTTCCCATACTAACTCAGTATTTTCCTGATTTCTATCATTTTAAGTACTACACTTGTAATGACCTGATACCTATAATTATTTAAATTTAGCCTCTAGAAGGGCTCTGAGCCATACTAGGAACCCAATCCTGTGATAAAGAAGTCTTGGGGCATTTAATTGCCCTAATTTTTTTAAAATAATGCCTCTGACCCTGCGCTGCAGCCCAGCCACCTGCCAGCACCCTGCCCTGGGGTCGATGCCAACAGTTCCAACTTCATGTCTCAGGTACCTGCCCAAAAGCATGCAGAGGCTTTGACTTGTCCCACAAGACTGTGAATAGTGATGGAGAAGGAATAAATCTACAGGAGATATAATGGGATATTAAGGACTGACTGCTTGCGTGAATGACATGAGGCGACACATAAGAACACTGTGGCCACAGTAAGAAAACAACACCTGAGCCAACTGTGATAAACGGAGCTGGGACATGGTTCCTGAGTGTGTGTGGAACATCCCAGCAGTGCTCAACCTAAAGGCTGAAAACCTGGGAGAAAAAAAAATGGGTCAAAATTTACAGTCCTGTCAAGAGTCTGTATTTTAAACAATTCTGTGGCTTTGAGGAGCTGACTCAGGATTTTTGGATAGTGAGAGCTTGCAGTGCTGAGGTGTATATGGACATGTGATATGAGCACTTGCTAATGCTCAACGGGTTCCTCTGCTTTTTCTTATATTATTATAAAATATTTCCAGCCCTGGCCTCTCGGTCCTTCACCTATATGTGTGTATTTATAGATATATGTTAAAAATGTACATGAACACACACAAATACATACACACATAATATCAGTGATGCTGGTGGCACAGGGCGAGCAGGCACATCTCTGTCTCTTTCTCATCTATACCTATACATAGATACCTTTCTGTATTTTTAATTTTAATCTATATGGTCTATATCTATACCTTTATACCCATACCTATACATCTATGTCCATATTTAAATCCATATCGCTACCTATGTCCCTGAGTTGTCCACTGTCCAGATTTGTAGACACATGCCTAAAACTTCCCAGTTTGCTTTAAGGCCCAGACCCTCTCCTTGCAGTTACAGGATATCACTGTCAAAGAGATGGAGTGTGCTGGCCTCAGCCCCATTGTACCAATTGGATTTCAGAATTAAACTGGGGTTTATAAATATTTCTTTTAAATGTCATTTTCCCTGATGGCAACTGAAGCAGTTTGCTAGATCAGCTCAGGTGCTGCTGAGCCCTGGATTCCTGGAGGGATCATCCCCTGGGAATGCAGGTTTCAGGCCAGAGAGACACCCCTGCAGGGCCGAGAGAGATGGGAAGCAGGAGGAGGAGATGGGGGGAATAAAGGGTTGGTGAGAGGCAAGTGGGAATTGCCCCCCACAGAGGCAAGTGGTGAAGTGTGGGGTCCAAAATAGGAGGGGGACAAGACTTTACCCACTTGTCCAGCAGTGTCAGTGAGTGCCAAGTGGGGACGGCTGAGTGCCAGAAACCTGCTGCTCCCTGCATATGTTTTTCTAACTGAGGAAGAAGTGAAGGGCTCAGAGCAACAATTCCATCTTCATCCCTGCAGGTTCATATGCCCGTGAATCAGTGAGCACTCCATGTGCTCACCTGACCCAAACGTGCTTTGGAAAACAAAGCATCACACAAGTGAGAGGTGGGAATTGTTCTCTGCAGGGTGAATTCACTGATATCACCCTCACCATCAGTGCTCAGTCTCATCCTGTGACATGGTCTGGCTCCACAGTCTGGCTGCAATGATGGGCAGTCATGTTTGCTGCAGATTGACTGTGAAATCACATGTCATGAGCCTTCTGTTTCTTTGGCCTAAAGTATTTCATGGGGATTGGAATAAATGGGTATTCATTATATTTCCTAACTCTGTCCTGGTAAATCCATGTCTGCTTCTCCCAATGCCCTAGGAAAGCAGTGCTTATTGAGAGCAGCCTCTTCACTGGGTACCTGCAGCAGCTGGCCTGCTTCTCTAGAGCTCCAGGAACAGATTCGCTCATAGGAATGTGGGGTTTTTTAATGCACGGTACTGGCCCTATTAGTTTGCATTAACTCCTGCAGCTGCAAGAGCACAGCAGAAGTTGACGTTTTCTGTTGGTTCAACATTCATACTCAGAAAATCCCTTTCCTGGATCTGTCTGTGAGTGCCCCCAGTGAATCCTACCCTGGTGAGCACAGGGATTTGGCACTTTGACAAAAAGCTACCCCATCCCTTGCCCTGCTAAGCTCACACAAACAGCAGAAACTTGCAGGACTCCTGAGACAGCTACCTGCCTCCATGGCCACTTGCTTTTCTCCCTTCCAGAATGAACAACCTTCTCCCTGACCTGTTCTTGCATCATACTCTCAATGTTCTTGCAATAAAAGGTTTGGGACAACAAATGAAGCTGGGAAGACCTAGCATCCTTCCCTTGCTGCAAGGCTTGTTTTTAGCCTTTCTTTGCCTTTCCCTAACCTGTTTAGTTTGTGAACTTTAACTTTTATCTTCTGCACAGATTTTCCTGTTTGTGACATTTATAAGATGGGGAAAGCTTAGTGATTTCCCATGTAGTTGAGACACTTCACCAGCCTCTGGCACTTTCCCCTGGCTTGCAGTAGAAGTCCCTGGGGCTTATTATTAATATTAATGGTTTTAGCTTTATGAAGTCCCTATGAGATAAAGGGATGTTTTCCACTTTGTGATGTGAGGGCTCATCGGTGGTTTCTTCTTATGCTGCTGTGCCCAGCCTGCCTACCCCGGGCATGAGGTGGTGGATGGGGGTGCTGCTGGGTATGTGCTTGGGGAGGATGGGTGAGCATTGCCCTTTGGGGAGCTCAGATGAACACAGAATGGTCTGGGTTGGAAGGAACCTTAACGCTCATCTCACTCCATCTCCCTGCCATGGGCAGGGACACCTTCCACTATCCCAGGTCACTCCAAGCCCTGTCCAACCTGGCCTTGGACACTTCCAGGAATGATGCAGCCACCGCTACTCTGGGCAACCTGTGCCAGGGCCTCCCCACCCTCACCGTAACTTCTGCATATCCTCACCTGGGTGGCCGAGGAGAGCCCCTCTGCTCCCCACTGTCCCTGCTCCCATGTGTCCCTGGGTCCTCTGGTCCCCAGGACAGGGGTGATTTATTGTCAGACCCGTTCAGTGGTGTACACATGAGAAAAATGGGCCATCCTTGCTTCTCTCACCTAATGCTGAAGAGTCACTCTACACTCAAAACCTCATGTGGAAATAATTTTGGATACTTCAGTTCCTTATTAATTGGTCTCCATCTAATGAAGCAGCTTTACGCACCATGCAGTGTTGGCTTTCTCTTTCACTTAACATTACCTACAAACAATTAAAGGGGTTTTTGAAGTCTGTCTGAGTCCCATAGGCCTTGGCACACCTCATGTGGAGCTGCCTGAAGCTGTTTTTCACTAAACAGGACAAAAACTGTGGCTAAGGGCTTGTTTTACACCAATGACTCATGTTTGCTTGCAAGAATATGTACTCTATGAATGCAAAGTGCCCAATGCAGAAAGAACAGAAGAATAATGGGCTCAGGTAATCAAGCCAAGCTTGATGTTAAATGTTTTACCTTCACAGTCAAGCCAACAAAAAGTGTCTGTTCTGGTGTCTGTTTCCAGGTTCAGGGAAGGAGGAAGAGATAGAATGGTGAACAGCAGCAAAACGTCCAGCTTTATTTTAACAAAGGTTTTGTTTTGTTCCTGCAGTTGAAGTGAAAATTGAAGTTGTGATACCTGAGAAGGAGAGAAGCAAGGAGGAGATGTCACCCAACGGGAAAGCCAGCCCTCTGATCTACAAAGTCAATGGGACTGCCCGGCACTACCACCTCGAGGAGCATCCAATTGCCAGCAATCCCTACCACAACCCAAAGGATGTGGTGGAAGCATCCGTGTGCCATGTGAAGGACCTGGAGAATGGACAGTAAGTGCCTAAAAGTTTTGTAAGTAAGAGACCTTCTAACCCAATCTGAATGCCCTCTCTTGTTCTTTAGAGTTGCTGGAGATGATAATTTAACTTAGTAAACTTCTTTTTGTCTTAAAAAATGACATCAGGGACAAGCGACAACCGTTTTTTACCAGACAGTCTGCTGTTCTCTGCATGATTTGTGCTGGCACTTGTCTCAGCAAGAGGTGATGTTCTGTAGCAGAATTTCTCAGGAGGCTCTGCTCAACTTGTATTAACCAACCCAGATATTTTTTTATAAATGTACAGCCTTGGTGGTTTTACAAAGCAGCAGAAGAAGTGCGTGGGTGCGTGGGTGGAGCTGATGGGGCAGGTCATGTGCTCCATCCCATCTGCAGTGCCTGGCTCTTCCAGAGGATCTCATCAATTTGCTCTTTCACTAAGGATGCCGTTTTTCAGATCCTTTGCTAATGACAACACACGTCAGCTAGGCACATTCAGGGTCCTGATTTAATAGTTTTCTGAAGTCTAAAGAGTGCCTGTCCCAGTCACTGTACTTTACAGGCTGGTGCCTCTTTTCTGGAGTAGAAGTACAGGTTCCATTAGGCTGATGGCTGACATCTCAGTGGACTCCATCTCTGTGTAAAAGGAAAGAGTTTGGAATAGCTTTTGTTCCAGTGAGGAAGCAATGTAAGGTGTGTGGGACACAGCAGGAGTCTCGCAGCTGTTTGCTTTAAATTGAAGTATTGCCTGTGATAACATCCTAGAACAATCCATGTACTATGTGCTACTTTTTGCTAAACTTAAGGGGTTTCACGTGCCATAAGTTCTTCTTATTAGGTAAGTTCATCCAGGAATAAACTGCTTTTTTTCATTGCAATGGGATTTTATGTATTAGACCATTCTACAAAGTGATGCACTGGATTCTCTTGGATTGAATCTTCATATGATGAGGAGTAGCTGAGGGCACTTGGCTTCCACCCTGGTTCCAACCAGGACAGGGTTAGTTTTTGCAGTAACCAGGAGGGGCATGGCCAAGACCTGGATGTTATTCTATACAACCTCACGTCATTGCTGGGGCAGGGGAAGGGAATGTTTTGTGGGAAGAAGGGGTTCCTTCCAGTCAAGTAACTGTAGGGGACAGAGCTTGGGGCACAGTGTGGTGGGGTAATGCTGGTTCTGAGCCACAGGCAGTGGTGTGGTGAGCTCCAAGCTCCAGGTGAGCATTTCTGCATGTGAATCACTCTCTCTTTTGTACACTTGTGTTATTAATATTGTTGCTGTTACTGTTGGTTTTCTTACTGCGTTGCTGTTTCCAGTAAATTGTCATCTCCACCCATGATCTTTGCCTTTCGTGCCTCCAATTCTCCTCCACAGGTGGAGAAGGGGGAAGGGGAGGGAGAGCAAGCAGTGGTGTGGTTTTAGTGGGAACGCTAAATTGGGGAATTCCATTCCTAAACCACAACAGCCTCATTTGAAACCAAACATGGGGCAGGAGGTGTTGAGTTAGCAACAGATCTGCCTAGAGAGGAC
>WBMZ01000644.1:0-128966 GCA_013400975.1 Atrichornis clamosus | reverse complement strand
ACCAGGTCTAGCAAAACCACGAGCACTTACCGACTTAGTCTTTTGAGTTTCACTTAGCAAAAATATTTAAAAGAACTGAGCATCTTTCTGTGTTTTGCATTTACAGGGGCAAAACACCCCAGAGAAAAAAGACAAATTGTCAAAATCTTATCAAGTAAAAGTGAAAGCCAACTGAAGACAGAATTTTGGTTCATAGTAATAGAGGTGCTTTCCAGGAGTTGTATTCACTGCTTTGTAACTGATTTTGACTTCTTGATTGTAAACACAAAACTTTCTAAAATAGCTTGAGCTGAAGGTGTTGCAATAGCTTTCTCCTTGGTAAAAGCCAAACAAACTGCTCAAAGCCAGTTAATGGGAAAGAATAAATGGCTTTTCCATCTAAGTTACTTTGCACTGGAGAGCTTTTTGAGTTGTGTGATGTCTGGTTTACTGGTGAAGGTTCCTCAAGCAACCTGTCCTGTTTCCAGTCCATAATGGAATAACACAGCTTCCCTACATTTCTTTTTTAGGACAGGTTTCATTTTTGTGATTGTGCATGAATTTGTCATGCAATTCAATCCCTCCCCTCCTTTCTATAGTTCTCTTGGTCTATATTTTTGTCCCACATGATGATTAACACATCTGAATGTAGGCACCTTTTATTTTTTCAACCACCTCAAGGCACAGTGGTGTAACTTCTAGGCATAATATATTGAGATTAATTGTAATTAAAAGATTATATAATATTCCATTTGTCACAAGGATTGAAATAATTTCACATTACATATTAAAACCTAATAACTTAATGAGACTCTTAAAGTTGTGGAAACCCCATTAATCTTGTTAAATTTAGGAAAACTCAATGGCAGTAGATCACAGCTTGTTCTACCATGTGAGCAAGGAAAATACGCTGAAAATTGTGGGTCAGCAATAAAACTGTGCAGTTAAAAGGTGTAATCCATCCTGAAACTGTATATAGAGCCACAGTCCAATTTTGGAAAAGGTTAACTTTTTTTTTTTTTTTTTTACTGTGCTAGCATGGGAAACCTGGTTTGCCCTCCTCGCTATGGAGCAGGTCCCACCTCCAACCCATATATGCAGAAGATACCCTGTACTCACACTGATATATGAAATATAATAATGACAGTGAGTAGACTTTTTTTTTACCCCATCTCCCCATCTTCATTTCTTGCTGTAACTTTCAGTGTATTTGCCCTCTGCTGGGGACCCGTTTCATTAATCATGCAGTGCAATGACAAAGAGCCTCAGCAGGACAGCTCATGGGACTGGGCATTAACCTTGTCTTGTTGGTAACATTTTCTCACATCAGCCTTCTGACTGTAACTTACTCTTTAATCTGAAAACACTTCTGAGAGAGCAAGCACAGCACGTAAATCTGCCAAACCCAGTAGGCACATTGCTGCTGTCAATGAACAATGCTGTCAAACACCTGGGCTGAGACATAGAAAAAGCAAAGCAGCAACGAGGACATTGTCCAATGGAAGGACAAATGATACCACTGTGTTCTATTTTAAAAATGGCAGACAAATACATTTGAAAGGCTTGTGTCATTTTGTCTGAGTGTTTGTGGGATTTCTTCTTTCTTTCTTGAGATTCTCCACTGAGATGTCTGCATTTGAAATTTCAGCGCAAAAGTGTTTTTCAGCATGAACACTTGTTACAAAAGCAGGAGTTGGGGATTGCAGGAACTGATTTACAGTTAGAGGATATGAAAATTATTGCAAGAGAAGTAGAAAGGGACATGGAAAAGACAGCAGCTGCATGGATTTCTGATCTGATAAGGCATGCTAGAGGAATAGCAACATAGATGATGTGCACATACAAGGGAACTTTTGGTTCCTGTGTGAGAGCAGACATGGCGAGACACTGTATGTTCTGTAATAAGAAGCTATGGAGATATGACTGAAGATTTTGGCTGAAGAAAGAGACCAGAAAAAGTTGATTTGTCATGGACAAAAGTTAACCTGGATTTGTTGTGGCAATTTAGCAGCTGCAAAGTGTCAATGACTTTTTAGAAAATTATTTTTATTAAATCTTCAGTTTTATTCTCAGGATGATTCTAAAAGAGGAATTACTATCCATCTCTAGAAATCTGAAGGATCTTTTTCCACCTTTGCCAGGTCCTGCTTTTACTTAACATCAGAGGGCATTTTGGAGAGTGACAGCAAGAAGAGTACTAGGGAAAGGAAAAGTCAGATAAAATGAGTTTCTATTTTCTACGCTGCTGTTAACATTGAAACTTTTGACAGTTCCTTTAGTCTGTCTTTTTTGCTTCATGCATAGGTAGAGGTGGAAAAGTAGAGCTTTTCTCAGGAGTACTTTCCATGTGAAATTATAATATTTTCCATGAGGAAGGATGAAAACATGAAAAAAGCCTTTTTCTTTTGCCACACTCACAAACTTTTACTCTCTTCCAGCTTTAGTAAAGCTAAGAAATAGTAATAGAGTGTGAAGAAGAGGAGAAAAATACATTTAATTTTTTAAAATAACACCTTCCCTTTTGCATGTTTGACAATGATTTTTGAACACAACACTTTCTCTTGAAAAGTAGCACTTCTAATCCTTTCCTACTGTTTTACAGCTGGTGAGGCTATGGGTGAAAGCCGTGTGCACATAATTCTCAATGCTGCAACAGAAAACTTTGGCAAAAATCCTCCTGACACTTTGAAAATCTTTTCTTTCCATTTTTATAAGCTATGCCTCTGTCTGCTTCTCCTTTAAAAGAGGTTTTTGGTTCACTTATACTTGCAGATGAAGAGTATGTTGGAAAAATGTTAACTGTCTCTCATTGTGAATGCGATAATGTTCCCTGAGGGCTCCTATAAGAGGCTTATTGCTCATGAAAAATTCTTTCACCCTGCAGAAAAAGAATTAATTTCAGAAGCCCAATAGCCACAGGATCAAGAAATCAGCTTCTTAAACCAATGAAAAGCACTGAAGGGCAAAAGCTGAGACTAGGGGTAAAATATAAGATATAATTTGTAGGATACACATGGGCCCCCATAGACACAATGTGAGTGCCAGTGTTCAGGACAGCAGTTGAGCTCCAAGTCCTAAGCCTCATTGGATTAGAGGTTATTTAAAAACAAACAAACAAAACCCCAAACAAAAGACCTTCTTTAAGCACATAAAGTTCTTCAGTGCGTGGTCCCCAGCCAGAGTTATCCCATGGCTGAGCTGCCAAGGGACCCAGTGTGCTGAGCTGTGCTTGGTGTCTCTTCTGCTCTGAAGTTGGCAAGTGGTATCAACCACCTGACTTTGGTCCTACCATCTTGGTGGGTGGATGGGAAGCAGGGTAAACCCTGGTGCTTTGGGCTGCCAGTGCCTGGCCATTATGCTTCCAGCTGGAGCAGGGCTTTCCATTGAAGCAAAAAGCAAATCGCATCCCTGTGAAGCTGGGACTGTGCCCGGTGCTGTGGCTGTGAGAGCATGCAGGCTGACCTGTCCCTGCACCTCGGCACACCAGGGCTACCCACGGCCTTCCTGGATCCTACAGCCCTCTCTGAATCAGGGGTACAATCTCTATGTCTAATTTAAGTTCCCTTATTGAATCTAACACATCAAATGTGTGAAGATATCACCCACAAATGCTGTTTTAAACATCCCACACCATATGTTGACAGAGCATTTTGGCTGTGACCAAGTGGCTTGGCTAAATAAATGTTAGAAAATATGTTAGAAGAATGACTCCTTTTGCCTATCCAAATAAAGTGGAGCTGGCAAGTGGATATTTTTCATCTAGACTGGGTTTTACATAATTGTTCCAATATTCCATTTTAATATGCCTGTGTATCTATGGATGAATCTTGCTTTCCTCAAGTGAAATATTGTGAATCAAATCATGATGACAAAATCTCGACTATTTAATTAATGTGTTAGCATGTAACTGTAATGCTTGATTCCTACAAATGACAAAATTAACAACTTCATTTAACTATCTTGTTCTCAGTAGAAAAGAACACAGTTAAATGCTCCATGGTGGTATTTACACCTGCTTAATTACTTTTATTTACAAGTTGTCTAAATTACCTTGCCATACAGGAGAATGGGGACCACAGTCCATGAATAAAATTAAAACTTCAGACTTCAAATTGTGCGCTACTTTTGCCAGTCTTGCTGTCTTGAACCCAAAGACACCTCAATTTAGATCAAAATTTTCATTTTATGTCAAGTCAGTAGAGAAAGCGAGATTGATATTTTTGTTGCTGTTATTATTTGGGGTCTTTTTTACCAGCAAGTGGCATTGGAAATGTGGGTCTTCTGTCATCTTCAGACTTTGCAGTGTCCCATGGTAAAGCCACTCGCGCCATTCATTTCCAAACCCAGTGCTGAAACACTTAACCTGTTCTACTTGTCAGTGGTCTCATTTAGATAAGGACTTAATATGAATATATTTTGGACCTGAATTTTAAGTTCCTGAGTGGCTCCTGCCCATGCAGGGGATCAAATCAAACTGTAGACCTACTGTGTTGAATACCACTCTGAGATCCAAACTTCATGGCTAAGTCTGTGACCCAGTGGCTCTCCTGGGCAGCCGTGATCCCTTTTCTGTACCAAGTACCAGGATTAGGTCCTATTCATTGCCTATGGCAATCAGGGCTCACAGACTCATGGCCTTTGAAAGCCAGTAAGTTTCTGTCTGTTATAGAGAGGGCAGCAGTGTCAAATGAGGTGCTCTGAAGAACTCACACTGAAGTTCACAGCATGTTTTGTAAGAAGCTGAATTCACAAGTGACACTGAGAGGAAGAAATAGCACCTGGGATATTATTCAGTGGGCGAAATGGCAAGCATCTGTCAGTATTGCATGGATGTTTTCCTGTGATATATTAATTTTTGAATTCGGGTAGAGGGATATAAGGGATTGACCAAATACAATACAAAAATAAAACATTGATGTATATACATTAAAGGTAAAAGTTTACTAATAAGTCTCTGGATAATTTATTATTAATTGTCATTTTAAGTACCCCAGATCATCAGATTCCTTCTTGTTTCCTTTAGTAATTCTCAACTGTTTCCTAATGCCCTATTTGTAAAAGAGCGAAGAACATTGAACAGACATGATTCAATAATCTTGATGACAACAGAGTTCTTTAAAGTCAGAAGAAGAGGAATAGCTATCCTTTTATGCCTTCTCCTTAGAAACTATAAATTAAAAAGTACAGATCCTCTTTGTGTTACATTAAGAACAATTATATTCTGTAAATGTATTCCAAGACAAAACTGAAGTTCACATATATTTTAAAGATTTTATTGAGTCTTAGGTGAGAATACTATTTTATTGATTGAAATCCTCACAGACATGGCAATAAATTTATTAGTCCCATTAAAAGAGAAAATTGTTTCCTAACATTATTTTCTATTTCTCAAAACAGAATGTATATTAATGTAATGAAATCATGTAAGAAATTAAATGTGGAAGTCAAAATAAAAATCTTGTACATTTTTAGATATTTTTTAGGAGATATTTGGTGAAGGCTGCAGAGCCTTCCCTTTTTTTCCACTCTGGTGAACAATCAAAACTATAATATTTTCTGTGTAAATGGAAAAAATTAGTAGAATAACCAACTCTGAGCTGAATAAGTGACATTTCTGTAGATGAAACAAACATGAAAAGCATAACTTTATTCTCTAAAAATAGATAGCCAACAGATGATAACTTTATGAAATGGTGGAGATTATTAAACGTGGTGTATTAGCCTGCAATCCCCACTGCTGGAGGCAGCTGCTCCTGCGCTGTTCTCCCCAATCCAGGACTGTTAAGGTGCAAGTTCCTAGGTGGACATTGAACGGGTGATAACAATGTTACTGATATTTAGAGCCCACGTAGGATGACTGAAGCATTCAGAGCCTATTCTGTCCCTTCATTTATACTTGCACCAACCCTTGAGGGAGCCAGAAAAGTGCTACTATCTTTATTTTCCAGTCAAGAAAATGACTAAGCAGAGTTTTGAAGTGTAAGTGCAGGCAACCCCTGGGGAGAGAGGAGATGCCATCCCAGGGAGACTGTCCTGTCTGCAAGAGTGGTGCCCATCAGCTGGTCAGGCATCTGGCTTCTTCTTGTTTTGCCCTGAAATCATAAAATCATAGAATTTGGGTTTGGGTTGGAAGGGATCTTAAAATCATCCAGTTCCAACCTCCCCGCCATGAGCAGGGGCATCTTCCACTAGACCAGGTTGTTCAGAGACCCATCCAACCTGCCTTTGAACACTTCCAGGGATGGGGCATCCACAGCTTCTCTGGGCAACCTGTTCCAGTGTCTCACCAGCCTTATAGTAAAGAATTTCTTCCTAATATCTACTTTAAACCTTCTCTCTTTCAATTTAAAGCCACTACCCCTTGTTTTGTCACTACACGCCCTTGTAAAAAGTCCCTCTACAGTTTTCTTGTAGACTACCTTCAGGTACTGGAAGTCAGAAATGCCTAAGAA
The DNA here is from genome assembly GCA_013400975.1 of Atrichornis clamosus. Lineage (NCBI taxonomy): Eukaryota > Metazoa > Chordata > Aves > Passeriformes > Menuridae > Atrichornis > Atrichornis clamosus. The sequence continues at coordinate 122,535 of WBMZ01000644.1, read as the reverse complement.
TTTCTCCTTTTGCAATTCTTAAAAGTGAAGCCTGGCTATGTCCATCCCATACTCCAGGTCTTAGATAACTGAGCAGGTTTGAAAGACCTGAGCTAGACTTGAGGTGAAGACGTTTAGAGGATGAATTGGATAAAGGGAAGTGGGAAGGAAAGGGAAAATGGAAAGGGAAGGGAATGGGGAAACAACTGTCTCAAGTGCCTGTATGAAGAGTCTGAATGAATAAAAAAGACTCCACATATATTATACATGGGACTCTTCCTTTTAGACTGTTTTTGAGAGCTGTGAAGGTCCAGGTCCTGTCCCTGTGCCCTCTGAGTCTGGCCCAGCAGCTGTTTTCATACTAATCACTTCAGAATTGCTCCTTTACTGGAACATGAAACTGCAGGTGGTAAGTGATACTCTGCCCATCCCTGCAAAGAACGTGAGGTCACAATAGGTAAAACAGGTGAAGGAACTAGTCTTCCTAATTTTGCTCTTTGAAAGCAGTCAGGAAGTTAGAGGGCGTCTTTCTCTTTTGTTAAAAACAATTACCATGCATCTTGCTTCCTTGTGTGTACCTAAACACCCAAATTCTATTCCTTTTCTTTTATTAAGGAAAGATTTTCCCTCATGTAAGAACATATGAAGTAATAATTATCTTTTAAGGTTCGTTAAGTGCTGAGCTTCTGTCAAAAATAATCACATGCCATTTCTTAAAAACAGTTTAACAATAATGAAACTACTTTAGTCCAGCTATTAAGTACATTTTAAACAGCTTTTTAAAAGTTATAAATAACTTAAAGCCAGCCAAGGGAATGCAGAAAATGGGAGCAGAAATCAGAATAATGCCATTGTCTCACATATCACTCTGGAAGAGTCAAATTGCAACTGTTTAAATTCACCTCCTAAATTCAAGCATGACAGGCTTCTTTAGTTTCACTGGTTTCTACTAACTTTAAAAAGGGTTAGCATTTCTGATTAAGTTTCATTTAAAACAACCATCTAATTTTAAACTTTTGCCAATCATATTTCATTACAATACAAAAAAAGTAGAGAAAGACCAAGCTCATAAATACCAACTGGCTCTCTGAATTTTAAATCTTTTGTAACCAAATCCTGTTCAACAGCAAGACGATTTTAGCCCCATTCAGGTGATAAATAGCTGTACTCACTTATAATTCAAAACTGGTGTTGCTGTATTTGCAGTGTTGCTTTTGTACCAATGACTCCTCCTACATAGCAAACACATGATGCCTGCACTCTGACACAGGAACACCACACTTGCGGGAGTGGACAGTGGGTCCAGATCAGCTCTGCAAGCCTTTGGCAAACCTAGACTAATCATTTTTCAGAATCAGTCTTTAGCTTACGTTTTTTGAAAAGTTCTATGTTTCTGGACCCTTAATGAGACATTTTATTAACTATTAGGTACCATTTCATTAGTCAGTAATGTAATTAGCTGCAACGGGGGTCAACTGCAGACAGAGTAAGCCTTGCACCTGACACAGTCTGATAGGTACAATTATAAAGTCTTAGCATGTTTTGGGTTGGAAGGAACATTAAGAGGTCATCTGGGCCAACCTCCCTGCAATGGGCAGGTCCGTCTTCAATTAGGTCAGGTGACTCAGAGCCCTGTCCAACCTGACCTTGAGTGGTTCTAGGGATTGGGCATCCACTGTTTCTCCAGGCAACTTGTGCCAGTGTTTTACCATCCTTGCTGTAAAAAAATTTTCCTTTCATCTAGTCTAAATCTGTCCTCTTTTAGTTTGAAACTATTACACCTTATCCTATCGCAGCAGACTCTGCTAAAAGGTTTGACCTCATCTTTCTTATAAGCCTCCTTCAGGAACTGGAAGGTCACAATTAGGTCTCCCCAGAGGCTTCTTCAGGCTGAAACAACTCTCTCNGCTGAAAAACTCCAACTCTCTCAGCCTTTCCCCACAAGAGAGGTGCTCCATCCCTCTGATCATCTCTGTGTCCTCCTTTGGACTCTCTCCAACAGGTCCATGTCTTTCCTGTGCTGGATACCCCAGGGCTGGATGCAGCACTGCAGGTGGGCTCTCACCAGAGCAGAGCAGAGGGGCAGAATCCCCTCCCTCGCCTGCTGCCCACACTGCTTTTGGTGCAGCCCAGGACACATTTGGCTTTCCAGGCTGCAAGGGCACATGGCTGGGTCATGTCCAGCCTCTCATCCACCAGCACCCCCAGGTCCTTCTCCGTGGGGTTCATATCAATGAGTTCTCCCAGTATTCAATGAATAGCATCTTATGATTTACTTCATCCTTTTTTTGAGTAATTCTATTGATAGATTTTTAATTGCCACTTAATTTGCTGTGCTATTAAATTTCCTATTTACAAACTAATGGTTTTCCCTGGTTACTGCTCTACAAAACAAACAAGATGATGTTTTCCTCCTATACATGCTATTATAAAAATCGCTTTTGTCTCAGGGAAGCCTCCAATGCCTACTTCTGCATTGTAATTATCATAACTATAGAGCAGTGACATTTGCATGAAGGAGTAATTCATTTAGGAATATCTAGCTATTCACCCCAATGATTGAAAAGGTGAAATTAAACCAAACTGAGTTGATCTCTTGATTTTAAGTAATAACACTATTAAAATGACCAGCAATGGTTATGGTAAGATTGAGAACAGGTGGATAGTAAATGCAGGACTCCTGTGCCTAGGATTGGAAGTACTTTCCCATGCCCTAGGTCTAAAGTAACTGGAATGCAGCACAGATGGATTTGGCATAGAGGCTGCCAGAGGGACTTCCACCTTACACCTCCTGCCATCCTGGAGGGAAGCAACACCACCCCAGACTTGCTAAACACTTGTCCGTGTGCGCAGTAAATCTGTGTGTCCCCAGCTGCTCCCAGGCCATCCGTGTTCTGGTGCTGGAGATTCAACATACGGTTTCAACTGTGGTAAGGAACAATCCACCAGTCAGTTCACAGCCTACCCTGATCAGGCATCAGTGTACAGGCACACAAACACTGCACTTACAACTCTGTTAAGAGCACATTTATAGAAATGCACTTCTAGTAACAGTGTCATTGACACAATAACAGCTGCAGAGCTTTCCGCAAACATTGGAGAAAACCAGAAACAATTCACTTTATTTATTCTATTCTTTCTCCTTGAATTCTTTTTTCCACGATTGCTTGGTTGTTTACAACTTGCTGAACATAAGCTGGATGTATTTTAGTGACCAAATAATTTTTCACTAATCCTTAAAACCCATCATGCTGTGAATTTTCTGGGTTTCCATAAGATCTTCAGACTACCGAGCTAAAAGGGAAGATCCTGCCTCAAGACCTCACCTGGACATCACCCAATGGCTCTGGGTCTTCACTTGATGGTTTTACAAAAAGTAGAAGCTTTCCCTAGAGAAAAAGGATGAGAATCATTCAGTTGTGCAGCCAGCCTACTTCTTGGCATATTATTAAATAATTTATTGTCATGAGTAAAGGCCAGTAGCAGGAAGAGAAATTTTAACTGAGTTGTAGGAACAGAGACTATTTTAGCAAGGGAGGGGACATATTTTTCATTCATGCTCTGGACATGGATTCTGGAAAAAATTGTTCATAATCAGACTCATTTGAGAAGCATCAGTTTGCAAATTCTACAGTGCCAGCTCAGGTCCCACAGAGCCATTGGTGGTGCTCAGCTCTGCCCTGACTGTGCTGTGCCTCCCTCTAAGCTGTCTGGTACCTCCTCGCTCTGTGCAAAGGACATGGGCAAGGGGCTGAACACTAGCAATGCTTGGTGGTTGGACTGGGAAGGCTTTGGCACCTTGGCAGTCACTTGGGTCTTCAGATTGCATCACACAAGAGGGCTGTGTCTCCTTCAAACTTCCAGGCTCTTCAAATAGCCCTTCACTTGGATTACAACTGCAAGCAATATGAATCCTCAGGCAGTAACAGGCAGGAGAAAATTCTATTTTTCTATTAAGTTTACAGAAAAGTAATAGTTTTCCCTTCTGCATTTAGCATTGTAGAGGCTGCAGATGTGAACAGTTTTACAAAAGACACTTATTCCAGCACTGTGAGTTTGACTTCAGAGCTCTCTTGGCACTTGATATCTGTGTGTGATTTGCAGCTTCGGATGCACTTAAAAAGGAATGATGTTCATAATAATTAGCACAGAAGCATTTTTTTCTCTACTGAGATGTTCCCTCTTGGCAGCTGAGCGGGTCACCCGGAGCACACCTATGTGAGAAGACATTACCAACTGCTCTTCATCACCTTTATGAAGCCTATGCACATCAGTGTGGTCATTCCCAGCCAAGCAAGTTCTTCCTCTTTCCATATTGACATGATACTTTCTACATTCAGAAAATATTTAGTTCACAGTCTGTTATGAATATCCTAGAAGGTCAGATCATGAAATATTTCTGTGTATCTTGAAGGTGCTAATGAACAGCACTGATTTTAGCTGGTTCAACCCTACTGAAGTCTTGGGAAAGAAACTCATTTTTGTTGTTGGTGTTTCTTCTTGTCTGCAAGGCATTATTTTGCTGCCTTGTGATCTGCCAGCTAAGGCAAAAAAAAATACTGTTCACACAGACCCTGCCAAGTAACTCCCCAGCTCACTACCAGATCCTGCCCCCCTGTTCAGCACACTGTGTGATTGCCATTTCAGTCCAGAACTCTCCTTTTGGCAGAGTTTCTTCTCTGCCAAATTTCATTCCCTAATATCATGTGAAATAGAGACAGGAATAGCTTAGAAGCAGTTCACAGTGACTGAGCCCACACATTATCTTCCCTCACTGTCCTGGCAGGTCTCAGAACATCAGGAACCCCAAATCTCTATCAGACTGTGCCTTACTCAATGTACCAAATACTCACAGTGTCACAGCATGAACCACCTCACTTTCCCAGGCTATGATAACCCCCTCATATTTCTTAAGTTATTTGAATTCAAAAATCACAGAAAGCCACAGTAATGTTTTAAGTCCCTCTGCCCAGAGAAGACCCAGGGTAGATGCTCTGCTCTGTGGATAGGGCCATTCACAGTGTAAGGGGCTAGTGTGCAATGTAAATAGTTGCTTAATGATGATGCATCTTCCTTGACTTTTAAAAGCATTGTATAATTATCCAGGATATACTGATAAATGGACACCCAGTTTATGCTGCAACTGCTTAAAGTAGGACATTTTTTAAAGTACAAACATGTTGTGTATCATGGTGACAACAAGAAGTCGGAGGCTCAGTGGCAAATAATTTCAAATGACCTGCAAAAACTCTAACATTGAATGGACAATTGTGTAAAATACAGCTTTAAAACTCCTTCTCAGTTTATTTGATTCATAAGCAAAACAAGGGGAAAGAAAACCAAGAAGAGGGAATAGCAGGAGCTTGAATTAGGAGTACAGTATAATGCAACCCAAAAATATTTACTTTAAACTTATAATTAAGAGATATAGTTTAAAATTATACTATACACAGTAGTGTGTTCTTTATAAAAAAAATAGAAGCTACAAAGGAGTGTTTGCTGAGTCATGCTGGCTTTGTTGGCTGCTCAGAAATCCAGTTGGTTGCTGAATGCTACGAGGAGCTTTCCAGGCACCTCGAAGTGTGAAGGAGTGTTTCTGTAACTGCAGAGCACAGGCAGAACACATCTCCAAAGAGACTTTGGGCCTCTTGAGGCTTTACCATCATCATCTGCAATTCCAGAGCCTGGAGTCAGAGGCTGTATGAGGTGATTAATCCTGTGCCTGGAAATAGCTGGGCTGTATCACATGTGCTTGCTCATTTCTTATCCTTCTCTATTTATTTTCATGTGTGTAGTTCTCTGTACAGAGCTTTGCCCTAAGCATTGTTATAAGGATGTTGTAATGTTAGATGGCATTTTATACAGAAAATAGATTTCTAAATGCCACTGTTGCACAGAATAAACAGTGAATCAGTGGGTTCTGCATTTCTAAACCCCAGGTGAACACAGGAAGGATTTAATTTCCTTTTAGATCTTACAAATAAGTCTGTTGTATGAAGTTTTGCAGACAGATGTATGTCTTTAGTGCTTGAGGTAACCAGTTCTTGATCTCTTAGGCCAGACAATTCAGATTTTAAATTTATTTTTCATGGTATGTTTGCTCTGGAAATTGCATTGAGTGTGTGGTGTGTATGTGGCCACTCCCATTTATGAAGTGAGACTTGGCAGACCTCAAGACTGCCCTGCACAGAAAAAGAGTCATCCCACATGGTGGTGGTGCTTTCAGTTTTAATTTGGTACAGAAATAAGTCACATGAATAATAAGCCACATTTTCTATCTGCACTTGAAATGTTTGCACTCTTAGACCCATTGCACACAGTTGGCCTAATATTCAGAAAAGTATGGCAAATTATTAGCTCCTAACACTGGAGATGTTATCAAGTTAATACCCCTTAAACAGTGACATCTCCTTGTATTCGTGCATCTCAGACATTTGGGACTCTGGTTAGGATTGTACTGAACAAGCGGGACAATGACCCCAGGCAGTTCACACTGGTGTATCCATCCTGTTATGGCCCTGGGTATTCTCAGTGGTACTAATAACTGGAAATAATCATTCATTTCCTGTGGATTTTTGTGTTCAAAAATGCCATAATTCAAACTTGTCTTTTCTACTCTATACAAGCCACATCGTACTGTACAGTGGTTGCTTATTTTGATGAGACACTTTTTGGGCACAAGTCATGTTGCTGATGCAAATATCTGATTCCACAGCCATTTTCATCACTATTTGTTAAACATAAATCTGGTTCAGTTAAATTTCACATATCCTGGATTTTTGTCCTGTACCTACATCTAACTGCCCAAGTTTGACCTTACCATTTGACAACTGTCTCAGTGTTCAGCCCTGCACACAAAAGTTTTCAAGTCACCTGCACAGATCCCTTCTTCTTAGGAGTTTAACTGATATACCCATCTACTGTTGAAAGTATGGCAACTTCATGGCAACTTTTTTCCCCCTCATACAGCTAGCATCCACGTATATCTCTGTAATTCATGGTGTCAGATCCCTACCAATGTCCTGACACTCCCTGATCCAAACGTGAAAGAGGCAGAGATCATTAGCTTAGTACAACACTTTCCTCTTCCAAACATCTTCTCAAAAAATCCCCACAACCTATTGTCTCTGCTCAATAAACACTAAGATTTATGGCTGTTTCCAAAAGAAATTTAAGAACATTTTATTGACTTTACTGTATACTCACCAGTGATCACATCACCTGTTAGCAGAGCATACTCCTTTCTAGGAAAACACAGGATGTCACATTATGTACAACGAAGCAATTTGAAATAGGAAATAGACTGTACCCAATTGAAATTATAAAGATATTTAGTCAGGAAGAATGTAATTACCTAAGATGAAATTTGGCCAGGAGATGAAAGCTAATCTTATTCTACCCATTGTCTACTTAACCTCATATCTTTATAGAGACATATATGGAGATATGAAACTTTTATGAAAAGTAGCATATTATTCCCATTTTTCTCCACATACACACACACATACACACACAAAACCAATTTACTCTTTGATATAAGGATTTGCTCTTATTTACTTGGCAAAGTTGCTTTGTAAGGTAAGATCAGAAAAGTTGCAAATAAAAAAATATATGACAGATACACGCTCAAAGACTGCAGAGGCTGAAGAAGGAGCAAAATGCAGGAGACAATGCTGAACTGGGCTGCAGTCTGGTGGAGCTGTCAATCACTGAATCCTCTGCTAGAAAAAAGGTAACAGCTCTCTATCCTTTCCTCATTTCCACAAGCATCTTTCTGCACCTCCTGACCCCTTGCATTTTCATAATCTCCCAAAGCAGTGGAGTTTACCAGCTTACAACTCCCCTCCTATGTACAAGTTACCACTTGGCAGGAAATGGGACTCCTGTCACCATGAAAATGGACATTCTTCTGTTAAGGCAGCTAAGCCTCACACCAAACCTTCTCGTATTTCCTTTGCAACTAAAGCATTGCTTTTCATTGCACTTTCCCAAATGATTTAGAACTTTTTGGGATTTTGCTTCCCTCTACAGCACTGAGTCCCTCGGTTTCCCTCCACCATGCGACAAGAATATGTACCTTGTTGTTAATATGCAGTTCTAGCACCCTTTCATTTTTAAAATTTTGTTGACTCTTTAGAAAATAAGGTCCTTTTGTAATTGTTCAATAAATTTGTATAGGAAAACTCTCATATATAAGCAACTGTATTTATTTCTTCATTTCTGACTTCACAGCAGCCAGAATTAGGGTGAAGAAAAGGACTAGACATCATGTAAAACCATTTCCAGCTACAGTTAATATCAGCTATGTTCTATCATTGCATGAAAAATCAGAAGTAGAAATACACAGAGAAGAGTCCAAAATTTGAATAACAAATTGATTTTTCCTCTGATGCTAATGGTTATGACAAGGAATAGTGAATTAATATGCGTTATACAGCGTTACCTATGGCAACTGAGTGACTAAGATGCTTATTGTTATGTTAAGTAATCAAAAGTAGCTGCAGTCTTAAAAGAATGGCAGATCAACCCTATTTAGACATACTTTTTTAAATGGGTGTTCTTCAGCTGTTTTCTTGTAGGAGGAATCAATTAGTAGAACCAAATTGTAGCACTGAGTAGTACATCAGCAAAAATAGATGAAGCAATCACAGCATCAGCAAATGTCATCTTCTTCCTAGAGAAATAAGGGCAGTTTTTAGCATCTTCTTGGGCTGCAAGGGACAGTGTGGAAAGGAGTGATAAGTGTATTTTTCTATATGTCTTTTAAGCTTTTGGTAGTAACACAGGAAAACTGAAATCTGATAGCAAATTGTATAAGTACCATTGGTTTTCTCACTGATTACTGAGTTAAAGTTTTCTGGAGTGCAATCAGAGAATTGCCAAAGAAGCTTGAATTGCACAGTAAACTTATAGTTATCATGTCAGTAATAAAACCCTGGTTAATTAAGGTGAATTTCTGAGGGCCATCAGCTCTTTCAGTCAGAGACATGAATTTATGAAGATGAAGTGATCTGTCAGAATATCTTACTGTGGATTTCAGTGTGCTCCACTCCCACTATTACCTCCTCTTTGTCAGGAGTAGATGCATGGGGAGAGTTTCCCAATGCTAGGCTCCACTGTAACATATGGCCTCATTCAAAAGGGATCAGGAAAAACTAATCTAGACTATCCCACTCCCAGGACAGAGTCAAATGCTGTGTTATTTTTCTCTACTCCTTTATGCAATGTGGTTTTAAACCCTGTGGGGAATTTCTTCACTCACCTCTTCAACTGTACTTTTGAGTGTAATTTTCTGCAGTCTCCCCCAAGCCACTCCTGATGCCTCCTTCCCTCTTGACTTCCTACCAATAACCCTCTACAACCTTCACATGTTTCGGCAGAGCACTGTCATAAGACTTTCCTTGTCTTATTGTACTACTGCTACTGCATGATGCAGCAACTTTCACCAAGGGGAACAGTATGGCACCCAGGAGTGAGCTCACACACCCAAATACCGATGGCTGTCCCAGGGAGAAGAGCACACAGCAATACCAGAAATTGCTCTTGACCTCTGATAAGCTTTGTGGGAGGATCACCATGATGTGACAGTCACTGGACACACAGAAAGGACTACAGATGTGTAAGGTGATAACATGCCCTCATATCTGCTTGCTATTTACTTGAGCCTAGTCATCTGTTCTGTTACATTCAGCCAGAGGCAAGGAGTAAGGCAGTGACAGGACAGACCATGTTCTCCAGACATCGTACTGAGCACAGCCAAGGTAGGCAGGGGGAAGGTTTCTCTTATGTGCCGCTCAACCTTATTGAAGACCTACTGAGCACAGGTGAACCAGTGAATGTGAAATGTAGATTTTAATTTGGTAATTAATTAAAGTATCAGCTCGTGATTTTCCATGTCATGTGTTATTAGTCTTTGATATGCAAAGGTGCTGTTGTTGTTCAAACTGGGTAGGCTTAGAAAAGCTTAAGTCTTGTTGGTAATAAAAATTGTAAAATGAACCTGGCTTTTTTTCTGAGAAGGTTTTGGCACTACAAGTTCACATGGCCTATAACTTCCTTAGACAACTTTTGCAGTATGCAGTTTGGAAATAATTTGTTATGCAACGACCTGTGTTTTCACAGGTTTTTACTAGCTCTTGCTGGATACACAGGCACAGTGGTAATGAGACAGACTGGAGTGCAGGATACATGTGATAAAATCATACTCTCCTCACAGGTCTCTGGATTCAGGGTAGACCTCCACAGAGAATTATGAGGTGAGCTGCTGGGATGGAGGCAGCAGAAAGATACCAGAAACTAAGCTTGATGCAAGAGTACCCCAAGTTACCCATTCAGCAATGCATATATATATGAACTCTTCCCCACAGTAAGGTAAATTAGATTATCTTTGTTTTATGGAGGGATAAATAATCTCACATTTTTTCTGAGACAAGACTATAACAAAGGCAGCTACTGAAAAAAATTACTTGTCTGATTGTGTAGGTCCATCCTATTTCCACTGGCCAATCTGTTTTATTAAAAGTTGATGACAGTAGGCTAATGCAAAGATCAACTTTTATAAATGTGTATCTTGTTACTGAAAATGCTGCGATGCTAGTACAGACAGCAAAAGATAATGGAGTATTTGTAATGTGTTTGTTTAGCTAGCACAAACAAAATTGGTAAAGCCAACTTGTGCCAGGAAGATGGCTTTGTTTTGATAAATTAACCACAGAAACCTTGTTCTCTAAAGGTTGGCTGATCAATCAAATCTCTCTCTGTTTTTTTACAGTGTCTGCTGTGCATAGATATCTGCACAGTCACATAAGAGCTATCTCAATAGCCAAAGCATGCTTGCTCTGTGATGTAACTAATTTTCACATACTCTTTCCCCAAATCCTCAAAAACAATTTAGACCAATAATTGCTCTGACAGCAGTCTTCTTCATTACTAGCTTTGCATTTTGTAACTTATAATTAATTTGCTATCGGTTCACATCAACACAGATGGTGGCCAGGTCTGTTGCCCAAACTCTGCTCAAAGACCAAATCTGCCGTTCAGAGCCTCATAGCTTCCCTGGCAGGGGAGCTCCAGGCACAGGGACCTCCATGGGGCTCTGCGGAGGACCTGGGATGGGTAACCACACGAGAGATGAAGCCAGAGCTGGCAGGGGAATGTAGAGGGGCATATTCATAGCACCTTATAAGTACCTAAGTTAAGTGGTATGACTGTCATGTCATCTAAATTCAAGAGAATGTTAAGAAAGTGAGAGGATTTGCTCTGAGGCTTCAGCTCCTGTCTCCCTGTGGATGCCGTGGGAAGAAAGTCCTGCGATCCCTAAATCAAACTGTTGCCAGCTCTGTGGCAGACTGAGCTGTCCATGCTCCCTTGAGCTCAGACATTGAAGCAGTCGCAGTGCCTCAGAGAGCTGCCTGCAGATGGAAAGGTGTCTGTGTTCAGGCCAAAGCCTCCCAGAAGAGCTCTCCAACTCTTTTTTCTGTTTATTTAAATCCTATTTATGAACCCAGAGCCTGAACTTTGCTGATGTCAATGTGCTGTGCTGATGTATTTACAATTCAAGAAAGAAAGTTTGAGGTGACCCTGTGTGGAAGACTGCATGAAGGAAATCCCCTAAACTTTTGGAAGGTGATAGAAAAATAGCAGCCCAAACTATCTTTTTTTCTTTAAACAGAAGACAGCTGCCAGGAGGAAAAGCTGATGTCTTGGGGACTGCAAATCACAAGGAGATGCAGTGTTTCACTAATTGCCAACTGGTTCAACCTCTTCTGCTCATCTCCTAAGTGCCAGTAATGCCTTTGTAACCCAGACACCATAGGAAATACATTTCTGCATAGCAAGCATTTGGGAAAATTTATCCAAATTAACCATAAGTCTCCAGCTGAGCTCTTGGTTTTTGTTTACTGCTTTATCACACACAGAACAATGGATTTATAAATTGGATGTGATGAAACGGTATATTCCTTTAGGGCCTGCACCATTCAGGTCTGAGTACTTTATCCTACTGACTAGGTTCTGTGCTGACATTTGTATTTGCAAGCCTGGACCAGAAATATGAGTCATAGTGTGTAAAGTATGGTCTGCTTTACAGTTACGGTAAGGTTGCATTTTGGTAAGAGTCGCCAAAGGGACAAAATTAGAAGTATAGTCTTATTAACACTGGTAACTCTACTTACAAAATTTGGAAATACAAACGCATATACAGCACATGCAAGGTACAAACAGGCTGAAAAACAACCACAGATAGTGTAAATCCAGCTGGGGATTCCCAATTCCTTTGAATTATATTCCTACATCTCTACTTTTTATTGCCATCCTTGCACTTTCCACTTCTATAAACAGCTTCTTTGTAACAAGGAAATGGTACAAATCACAGAGAATAACGCAATAACCTTGTGACTTCAGTTATTTGAAAAACATTAGTGCAAGTTAATTATGTGTGCATGTTATCAATGTTGTGTTCTGGATGCTACGTTTGTCCTGTAGTAAGTGTTCTGCAGGAATGAGAAGGATTTTTCAACAGTAGAAACATCAATTTTTTGAGCAGGTGAGAGATTTTCAGAAGACTAAAATTTCACTAAACCAGGTAGATTATGTGCTGTTTCTCCTGAGCTGGAGAGGAGAGCACGCAGCATGGACAACATGATGTTTTTCTCAGTCTCACTGGGCAATGCTTTGTGCATTTACTGTACAGAATCCCTCTATAGAATGCTGCAGATTCAGTCAGTGCCCCATTCTCATCCAAGTCCTGAAAGACAGATATTTGTGTGTGACAAGTGATCTTTTTAAGCTTAGAAATAACATTTCTGATTTAATAAGTACTAAAATGATTAAAAGTATACAAAAGTAATTTCTCCCCTTCAGGAAGATAATTTTTAACCAGGAAATATTTTTTGGGTTTGTTTTACTGCATCTTCCCCTGTAAGAAGAGACCTAAAGGCCAAAAAAATGTATCCATTCTTACATGAAAATGCCCTCACTATTGCCTTAAAGGAAGAGTAATGGCAAACAGACTGTGACTTCTCATTTCTAAAATCTGACATTTCTTGAACACAAGTAGGGATTTAAGACTTGGGATTTAAGGCTGTTACCCTATACCAATCTCAAATACTGCCACTGTATCCAGTGGGAATATCCCAGACTTGCTCTGGATAAGTTATATTGAGAATCTCCCTTATGCTCTCTCAAACTTCTTTAAGCCTCTATTAGTTTTTTAGAAATGGTTTGGTCTTGAGAAATTACTATTTGCAACCAATGCATGCCTCAGTTTCCCCGAGAAAATGCTAAAATGTGTTTTTTATCTGTATTTTGTTAGCTTGTGAATTTTGTACAAGAAGGTATTGGAAATTATGTTGCCCATGCAAGCTAAAGAAGATACACACATCCTGCAATTTGCAGGATTGGGTCCTTAAACTGCATTCTTTTCCATACTTGTCATCTAGAGAAAAACAGTGCTGCAAACAACCTGAGATTTTCCTGAGTATTTTACGTCAAATTTAGGGAAGACAAAAATCTTAAAACAAATAACTGTATGTTATAATCAAATTTTCATTTAATTTTTTTTTCCAAACCTAATATATATTCATTATAAATCCATAATAATGACAAATTAAGCTTATTAGCATTCAGAAGGAAAAAAATAAAAGATGAAAAATGCCCACTATTTTTTTTTAGTACAGAGTACTATAAACTATTTAGCTAACTCTTCCTTCCCACTTACGGAGCCCAGTCCCCCTGGATGTCACTGCACCTGAACCACTTGGCTGCAGGGACAACTTGGATGGGCACATTTATTGGCTGGGGGTGGCATGTGGAAAAATTCTGCTTCCTACACTGATAATGTTGTTCCCGCCCCCTAATAATAGGTTGGGGGTACTTCCTTACAGCTGTGGCAGAGACCTATAGTGATTCTGTTCCATCCATTGCAGCCCCTAAAGTCATTCCTCAAATATCTTCACCAGATTTACTAGAGATTATTGTCATTGGTTCACTACTCTCATGGTGTTCTCATCTATAGCAATAGAGTATTTACTTTTGTCTCTTTGTACCTAAGGCTGTATTTACAAAACATTAAATTTCCAGGTAAAAATGTCTCTTGGGTGCAATTTCAAATAGCAAGCACGAAGGACAGATGAAATTCTAACACAAAAGCAAATGATTGAGAAAGAACTACTGGCACTGAGGATTATTTTAAACCATACATTTAGTCAGATTAATTAGTCAGGATTAGTTTCTACTGCAAATTTATGCAGTGCCTTGATCATTGAACTTCACTGATAATTACTTACTTGCATCCTCATAAAAAAGAGGAGATAAATAGTAGTTGATGAAAGGCTGTAATTTATTCTGCCTGCAGAAATAAAAACAAACTTTGCTCTTATACAGCATGGTCACACAGAGAATTCCTATTTTCTTACTTTGAAAATGGGATTGTTATTAACTGAAGGGGATTATTTAACATAAAATAAGAGGTAAAATGTTCTCACACACTGGGATCAAACTACTCATTACTGCTTTGATATATTTTTTTAATAAAATGAAAACGACACATTCTGTTTAGGATGACTTTAAAGTAGACTTTATAGAATATATAGAAGAAAAATCCTGATAATTTCCTTCCTTCCTTCCTTCCTTCCTTCCAGGTTTATAGCTTACTGTATTCAATGGGAATATTTAATTGACTTCTCTGGATTGAGGACTTCTGATATAGCTGAGGGGAAGGAAAGGAATCTCAGTTTCACCTCATGTTTCTCAGATGTCCCCCACTTGCAAACCCTGATGGGTGTTGATTATGAATCTCTAGGAAATCATTAACTCAATGAACATTTTGGGGAACAGAACATTTCTGCGTGTTTCTTTGGAAGGTCCTTTACTGTTTGGAATACAGGAGAGCCCAGCAGCTGTGACTGACTGTGTCCACGACAAAGGTATTTACATGGTGAAAAAAAAATGAGCCTTTAGTCTCTTCTCTAGAGAATTACATTTCATGTCCAACAGCACTAGTGGAACAAAACAATCAAAGCAGGATTGAAAGAGGCAACTCCTCCAGGCATGTTTTGCATAACATATTGTATATAATTGTAATGAGCAGATTAGAAGTGGTAACAGACTTTCTTCCAGCCTACTTGTTAATTTTTGCTATAGCCTTCTGTGAGGAAAAGTAATTTTTAAGGCTTGGTCATGAGCCATTTACTTAGTCAAGTTTTATTTTGTTTTTCCTTCTTAATTGTGCATTTCTGGTTTAGGACCCTCTGAACATGCAGTCATGATGTTTCTCTTCTCTCCTGTTTCAGATGAAAGAGAGAGAAAGCCCATTTTGGAATCTATCCAATGGCTTAATTGAGCACACCACATTATCAGCGAACACTCTTTTCCCTCAAATCTCCTGGTTTAAATTTTCAATTGCATAGTACTGCTGTTTGTATGCAAAAATTCTAAGTGTGTGGCCCCAAATAATCACCTCCAAATGGAGAGGGAGACAAAAAAAAATTGCCCCTTTTCCAAGGGTTTTATAAATCTTGAATCCTCCTGGGAAGGAGACAGGGAATATGGAGCCAGGGAAGAAAATATTTTCAAGTAATTTTTGATAATAGGTTTTGTCATTTTTAATTATTTTTTTTAATGATAATCCTTTGCATTTAGTGGAGAAATGAAACATCTTGTTTGTCAATTAATGTAGAGTGCTCTACAAAAGATGTTATGACACTTGCCTCACCCTGTCTGCATCAATATGACAGTCCCATTAATAGTTCAATGGAGTTTTTCTACCTCATGTTTTTACCGTGAGGACAAATGAGAATCACCATTCTTTCTGTGGTATGTATTTACCTTCTCCCCGTGCAGTGTTTGTCTAGCCTCTCATGATTTAGTTCAAAATATTACTTTGGATTTCTGCTTGCTGCAGAGTCATAAATATGGATTTATGTAACCTAGTGTTTATTTAATGAATCCAGTGCTCATTACACTGGAAGTGAATTATTAACTGCCTTTTCTGAAACTATATTTAAAATAAGGGCCTTAGTTAAAAACCGGCTTCAAGTCTCTTATTTTTAGGGTAGCTGAGAATGAATCAATAAGAGACAGGTACTGCTCAATATGCTCTGCACATCCTACCAGCAAATATGAATATTCAATATTACTATGAATTTTTAGGTAACAAGGAGCCAAAAATTTGCCCTTGATATGACTCTCCCTGCTGCAGAGGAGATTTCACAGTAGGGTCAAACAGAAGAACTTAGATTTCTCTTCCTGTGAAGGGCTGTGTGAGACAAATGCCTCAAACAGCAGGAGGTACCTGTGTCTGCCAGTCCTCATGGAGATGGCAATGCTGTACATTACAGAGGAGACTGAGCCCTTCACTTTGGAATTCTGGAAAACAAGTCATTCTGATGATTTCATATAGATAAGCATGGTAAAAATTACCATTATTTTAAAATAACAATAATAGTATTGTGAATAAAATGTGAAGGCACCTAGGCAGAAAGATTTGGATGCTGTTAGATTTAGTCTTGAATTGCTTATATTTCCTACCAAATGAATCTCATCTCCCATTTAATGCAATAAAACTGAAGCAATAATTCTGCAAAATAGTTAACTGTCAGAGACAGGTGGATTTAAGTCCATGTTTACTGTTCTGTAATAGAGTGAAAAACACTTAATTTTATTAGCACAAGAATAATGAATAATAATGTGATTGGAGATAAACCTAAGACAAGATGCCAAGAAAACTGCACATGACATATCTTAGGGATGAAATTACAGTGCTAGGATCAGTACACACAAAACTTCTTTCCCTAATATTTTCTTCAACTGTGAGGTTTGCATTTGACAGTTAAATGCTGTAACTAACTTTGTGAGATTCACTAGATTGTTCTATTTTCCTCTTTTTATAGAAATCCCTGCCCTCTGATCCCGTTCCTGAGGAGTTCTAGGTCAATTGCAGTGCTATTGTCCATTGCTAACTGTGCTTTCAAATACTCGTTCCCTGAGACACCCCCAAACTTGGCAGGGAAAGGAGCCATTCCCAGATCCTTCTGCTGCTGAAGAACTTGGTCTGATATCGACTTTCTTCTTCAGTTGATCTGTTTAGGACCAGACCTGTGAATTGAAAAACTGTATGAGAATATGTGAGCTCGAAGTAGCCTGAGTTTCTCTTCACCTCTGCATAAGGAGGGGAAGTTTGTGAGGTCCAGATTTACCAGGGGGACTAAAAGGGCAGCTACAGGGTGCAGCCCCTGCCAGTTTGTACAAAGTGGCAATGAGGGCTCCTGGTACTCCTCTAGTCCTGCCTGCAGGGTGGCAGTCTCTGATCAACTGCAAACCCCTACAGCTGCTCTTTAATTCTCTCATTAATCCTCTCACCCTTGTTCCCAACTAAGGTAAGCAGGAAAACACCACCAGAAAAAAACCTGGAATAATAGAATTTTTTTTTTTTGCTGTATCCTCTCTGTCTTTGCATGGAAGTTAAACCAATAGGCTCAACCACTGCAGAAGAGAGAAGCAAGAACATGTCTCTATGATTCCACAGGAAAATTTCTGTCTATATTTACTTGAATTTGGGAAAAAATCACTCACAAATAAATTAATTGGTGCCCACAAATAAAGTAAGATAAATGCAGATAAAGAAATACACATTTTGGGCAAGGAGGTGATGGCTGTTTAAAAACAAAATCCACTCCCCTGTGAAATAACCTGGCTTTACTTAATAGCAGATCTGGGAGTGAGCTTTGAATCTAATGCTTTCATCTCCTGTGGCTCAAATTGAACTCTGGCTCATCTGACCCATATAGACATATGAAGTTTGCTTAATTGAGAATGGACCCATATAAAAGCATTGGCATTTACATAATTAACTGGATTTAGTAAGCAAAGGTCTGGATTCATAATTCACTAACCCAGAACCTGTAAAATGCTGATGGCCCTAAAGACGGGCTGGTGATTTCAAGCCGTCTTTGAGAGGCAGAAGCTCCCTGTGGGGCTGATTTCCTGATCCACTGAGGTCTCCATGGATGGTTCACTGCCATTTCAACCCCTGGCAGGAGGTAACACCCTGCTCTTTCATGGGACAGCACTGAAAACCACAGCTCTAGGTTCTCCTAGCTGAATCAATCACATCTCCATAAACACAGACATAAGTTGTATTGCTCAAAGACTGAAATGGCCCCAGCCTGGATTTTTTTCCACAGTAAAAGGGTATTTAGATTAGTGCTATTTGGCACAAACAGTAGTTGAACTGATTTCTTGCTTTCTCACAGCCTTCTTTGCAGTACAGCACAGCACTCAGTGCTGTCTCCTGTGGCTGCTTCCTCACCAGACTGGTCAATGGAAAAGAAAATGCTAAAATTGAAGTCATCCCAGAGGAAATAGCAGTTTTCTTGAGTCGTCTTCTACAAGGAGAAGCTAAACCTTTCAAGCATTTGTGCACTGCTTTTCCACATGCAGCCCTAGACCGTAAGGGCTATAAAGGAGAAAATGAATTTTTCTTTCTACAGCAAAATATTTGAGAAAGATACAACTATGCACTATGATATAACCTCAGAAAATAACCTTTAATTTTTATATAAAACATTAAATAACAATTAAAGGCTAATGAACTTTCTTATCAGAAGGGGCTATTTAGCCTGACTTCTCTGTAGGAAGACTTGTAGAGTCAGTTCAAAATGACTCACCAAAACCTCTTGAAGTCAATATCCCCTCTTTTTCTTCAACACTTAGCACTTGGACAGCTGGACCACCTCTTAAGACTTTGCAGTCTTTGAAATTTTTTAAACTCAAATTTGAATGTACCTCATATTCCTTGGTCATCCTTTTCAGAGGGACAGTGCGGTGATGTATATATATATATTTAAAAAAAAATATATATATACACTCAAAAGTTTGATGGCAGATTCATTCCATATGTTAGGCACAAATAAGACTATGAAATGCTTCTCTGTAATCCAGTAAAAAAGTGAGAAGACAGAAAAGACTTGTGCTGATTCTGTGGATGCTATAATTGTGAACTTTTACTGAGTGCAGGTTATGTTTGAGGGTATCTCTGCTTCCAGTTGAATCTTTAGCTTACCTCTAAAGGCAGGAATTTGTAACTAAAATCTTCACTATATCCAGCCCCAGATGTATGCACTTCTTGATTGACACATGTGATAGGAGTCATCTTCTTTTATCCCTTTGCATTGGTAGACTATACAAGCATTGCTCTGTGCTGCCTCAGGACATCCCTACCAAAGCTTCAGCAAGCCTGGCTTGTTTCCAAAAAACATGCTTTGTGAGAATTAAAAGAGAATGTTTGGAACACAATATAATAAAAGCAAACAAAATACAGCAGAAATAATTTCTGATCTCAGGCAAGAGCTGAAAATGAAAATAAAGACCAAGTGCTGCTTACTGAATTTTCTCTGCAGTGTGCACGAAGTAGAAAATAAAATAATTTTGTTGGTTCTATTATCATTCTTGCAAGCACAACACAAAGCATTGCTGATATGGTACAGGTCCATCTGCCAGCTGGGGGAGAAGAAAAGAAAAAGCAATTAAGAACATTATAAATTTGGGTAGTTGCTGTGGGCTGGAAAGATCCAGTTAAGCATACTGTGATTCTGAACAGAGAAGAACAGGAGATGAGCCAAGAGAGAATTTCTCTTGATATTATCACTTGACCTGTTTCCTTTGCCTTCCACAGCTCTCCCAGCCAAGGATATATCTGTAGCCAAATCACCTCTGGCTCTCAAAGCTAAAATCTGACAGTCCGTGTATAAATCCACAATTCTGAGGATGCGTGGGCTAAATACCAGCCTGGACAACTTACTCTTCCAGTCTGGCTCTGTGAAAGAACACCATTCTGCACACCTCAGTGAAGCATGGAACTAGGTGGCCATCTCAAGTTGTCCTACTCCTTCTCCCATCATCTGCCTAACGCAAATTTGCTGGATATGTGAAAAAAATGATGCAAAAGTAACTCTTGCTCTGTATAGGCAGTGAGAAATTTGTACTTCTTCCAGGAAGAGGGCTCAGAATTAATTACCTTGCAAATGATCTTGTGCATTTTGCATGTGTGTAACACATCAATTAACCAGAGCCAGTTTTGTGTTTGGGGCAACACTGGCAAAGAATTGCTTTCATTTTGCCTTTTGCATTCTTGTTTAGGTAGTGTCAGTGTCCTTTCTGGGTGATTCTGCACAGCACTCCACTGGTATGCACGTAAAACAGTAATGGGAAATAAGCCTATGAGAAGTGAATCTAGACCACATTTCTCTTAAGTAAGCACATCAGGCTGCTGGTACAGGTCCAGCCAGACACAGCTCCCTTGAAACCAAGCCTTATCTTTATGTGTCACTGTAATCGGGAGGAAATGAACACACAAGAACTCTAAAGCTATATCTGCTTTACGGCATCTGTCCTTGCAAACTGATGATGTAGAATAGATCATTTCTCTGGGATTTTTTCTCATTCCATTGTTCCCAGAGCTACTGTGACATGTTGCCCTTCATGCATCTGTGAAGCACAGCTCTTAAACCTGCAACCACTGCCTTAAAATCATTGCTTTGTCATGTGTAGGTCGCCCCTGAGCCTGCACTGATTGTACTAAAACTGCAGTTATTTTTGTAGGCAGCATGGCTTGTTTTTCCACCCCCTTCACATCTCGCACCTGCTTGATGTGCAGCCCAGCCGGCTCCTGCCAGCAGCTCGTGCACAGACAGCCGCCCTGTGCCAGCAGCCAATCTGCCACATCTGCCAAGCTATCAGCAGGCAAATTGTCCTCCTGGTGGGTCACAGCTCTGGGCAGGAGCAAAGCGGTCACTTGCTTGTATTTGAATAGCTCTGGTGGCTGGAATAATGTCAGGCCACTGCAGGTTTTTAGCTGGTGACTTTGCAGTTGGACTCCAGGGTCTACCATGGGCTGGCTTAGTCGTTCTTGTTTTCATGCTCATGTACAACACAGAGGGGCCAACAGCGAGTTTGCATTGGCCAACAGTGGTGGCCACAGCACAGTAGCCTGGCAACTACCTCCACTGGCCATCAGCCACCCGTATCAGCAAATGCATGGAGAATGCCATGGGCTGGGGACCAAGAACCAATGTGCCAGCACCCAAATGAGCAGCTGCAGCCTGGGCACAACTTTCAAGATGG
This sequence comes from Atrichornis clamosus, assembly GCA_013400975.1. Classification (NCBI taxonomy): domain Eukaryota; kingdom Metazoa; phylum Chordata; class Aves; order Passeriformes; family Menuridae; genus Atrichornis; species Atrichornis clamosus. The sequence continues at coordinate 101,436 of WBMZ01000644.1, read as the reverse complement.
ATATTGCTGCAATCTGAGGTGAAATTTGTGCCAGATTATCTCCATTCATTAAGTGACAGAATAGAAAAAATGTCCATTTTAATAAGAGTAGAATTAAGCTTGAATACAGAAAAAATGAAGCTAGTTGTCTAAACAGAATAAATCTTTTATAACATTCACAGTGGTTTATAAATCGTCCCTGGTTAGTTCAGCTTTCTGTGGAATCTTTTTGTGAAAAGCTGATCTTATCTTCCTGAAAGCATTTTGCTTCTGTTCTGTGGAAAAAAAATGTTTGGTTCCATTTATAGAACAAGGTTAGAAATATAACTTTGTTGAGAAATGATGGGATTCTTGAGACAGAGCAGTAATAAAGAAATCACAGAGAGAGAAGGTGGAAAAAGGTTATTGGATCGTCAGTAAAGGATCATTTGGCTCTGGAAATGTTGATTTGCTCTATTCTTTTGTATGGCACTGGGGAAATCAGAATTGATTTTTAAATATAATTATATAAATTGGAAATAAGTTTCAAAGATCATCTTAGAGGTAGATTTTTAAAGAGTGATGTTATACCTTTGTACTGATAAATTTAATTAAAAGACAGGTGGATCCACAAGTGTTGTAAAAGAGTAAAGCCCGGGTAGGCACTCACAGTGCCTCTCAATTCTGGTTTATTCCAGGCATTAGAAATGGCTGAGCCTTCCTCATAAGAGGCTTTAGTGAGCTCTCTATTTTCCAAGAGCTTGGGGAAATCTTTGTCAAACTTACAGGCACTTTGAATGATGCAAACAGAATTTTGAAAGGATTTAATTTCATTGTCACTTTTGTCATTTTGCCTATTCATTCAGCTTGGAATTTAAAACCTGTTTAAATGCATCATTAAACATTTTAGTTTAGTTACAGGATAGATGCCACTATTTCTCATTTAGCAAATTGAACTGAGGCACACAGAGTGTAGCTTAGACAGGTGGTGCATCTACTAAGCACAGAGTAGCCTGTAGTACTAGTGTGAGAAAGGACCTGACCTACGGCTGATACTGTCTTCAAGGACTGAGAATCACATTAAAAATGGGTCACTAGAGGAGGTGGAAATGCTCTCAGGACTTTAGGAGTTGGGTTAGAGGTTTGATCTGAAAGCAGCTGAAGAAAATGTAAATATTCTACTGGCCTGAGTGGGTTGCTTGAGGTCCTTACAATTTTATCCTTTTCAGCAGAACATAATTTAATAGTTTCTAGTGGAGTTATCTGAATGGAAATAAAGGGCATCTCCTACAGCACAAAACCCTAAAATAAAAAGATTTATAAATGAATACTTCAGCCAGTTCAGCACCCAGTCTTGAGTAATATTTCACTTGTAAACAAATTAGATGGTATTTCTGAAATATTGTTTGTGTGGAAAAAAAAGTAGACCATTTAGGACAATATAAGACAATTGTGTTAACTAATACAAAGATGTAATTTTATCTTGAGATTGTGAATAGAGTTTTCCTTCTGATATTTTATTAATTCTCAATATATGTAGTTTTAAAATGGAGAGTTGCTTTATCTCATGGAATTTAGCAGAATGAAGAAAAAGACTTAGTTTTGTTGTCTTCCATTTTAATGTTCCATTGGTTATTTGAGAGTTTATTGTTTGAACAGGTTGTTACAGTGCATTGCTTCAGCTACCCTAATGTTTTGATTTTGCTGTAAATTATATTCCAAAAATGCTTCTATTTTGCCTTAGTTTGCTAATTTTTAGTATTCATTACATTCAAAATGATCTCTCATTTGAGCAAGATCTCATTTGAGCAAGAGATCAGTAAGTTTATAGCAAATAAAAATCAGCTATTGAATATGTGATATTCACAGCCACATTAAAAATCACAAGAATGTATTAATTTTATTTGTATGTAACCAAGTCAATTGCTTTAAAATAAATGTGAATATTGTGAGTAGCTACAGAGCTTTTTGTTGTTCCTGTTTTTCACCTCAAATGATTATTTCAAACACCAGCTTCTTATCTCCTTAATCCTTTTCCAAAATCAAATATTTGAAATAAAATTATGTTCTAAAATGGTAGCAGAAATCAATATCCAGAGCTATCAGTGGATGCTCGTTGACACAGATAATACTACCTTCATATTGCCATGACATTGGTCTGGCTGTTCACGTGTCCGCTGTAGCCATTGAAGAGGTGGGTGTGGAAGCTCTAGCAGTCCAGGAGCAGTTGCTTTTAGCAGGCTCTGGAGTGACTATAGATCCATGAGGTTTTTCATGACCTATACCTGCAGCTCTACTGTCTAGTGTATGTTCCTACCATGCACAAAATCCCACCCCAATTGGCATTTGAAAATTATCCTTTGTACACATGGGCTCTGTGGGCTTCATTAGGGATTTCTATGGACTTATAGGAACACAAATATCCAGTGTCCTGTTTTCTAGACATTCAATGTTTCTGAAGGAAGAAGAAATGTAACTTGAAATTCTATTGTTCTAGTTATAGATGACCTAATATCACAGGTTGTGTGTATACAAAATTTTATTAAGTTCTGACTGATGCCTTCCATGGCTGGTAAATCGCTCTTCGTCATATCTGGGTGTATTAAAGTGCTTGGTTGATTTAGAATGTGAATGTCAATGGCAACGCTCCTTTTATGAGCTTCATTATTTCTGGAGTGAGGCTTCTCATACAGCTTATTAATATACCTGAGTTTCATTATCTTTTTCTCAACAACAGCTGCTTTCTTAATAGGTATTTTGACACTGAGGTTTAATGGCATTTAAAAAGATGACAGACGCAGGCACAGAAATTGCAAGTCATATGTATTAAATTGTTCAGTCATGAAAAGATCATTTAATCCTAAAAATGGAATCTCTGCTGTTCTTTTTCCATTTAGGCTTTAGTTTTTCCTGTGGTAGCTTGAACATAATACTGTGGATAAAATAATTTCTTTTTGTTTTTAGGAAAGAACTTATTTTTCTGCTTGTCCACAAACCAGAAGAATGAGAGAATCACAAGAACACTTTTATGTTTTTTGAGCACTTACGAAATCAGTATCAATCAATTTGATAAAACAAAATCCTCCAGCATTAATTGTACATTACTCTATGGACTCTATTCCTTTATTTGTACAAGACACTCTGCCTTTGAAAATACATTGTATCTCCATCCTAGTATAAAATTTGACTATGTGGCCTTTCAATTCTGAAGGAATACCAGGTCAAACTTCTTATTGTCAAGATTCTACTGGCTTCTGCTCTTCTTTGCCTCATCAGCCTCAGTCAGTAATTCAGATAACACTTCTTCTGTGGATTTGTAACAGAATATTTTAAAATTCCTTTCAATATACTTTTCATTTGTGAAAAGTTCTCTACATTTTAAATGCATGCATATATTTCAGTTGACATTAATTTTCATAACGAACATGAAAATGTAATATACATTGCCAGCTCAAGCTCATTACTGTGCTATTTAAAAAACTTTCATATCCATATTTGTGCTAAAATAAATATTCTCTTTTTCTTAACAACCTGCATTACTTACAGACAGCGATATGCTCGTGCTGTAGGCAGAGGAAGCACCAATTTTTCTGATGGCTGGAAGCTCTTCACCCTGTAGATGTGGTTGCAAAAGGATTGGGGATGTAGCCCTGCAAGTGAACGTAGATTTTGCTGTACAGAGCAGTATAAACTTCATGCATGTGTTCTCTTCTTGGAAATGTCTGTCTGGTTTAGCACAGGTTTTTTAGATCTGAAATGCAGTACTTCTGCAATATGTTCTCAGCATAATTCTGGATGAGTGTCTGTGTGAATGGAAGCACTTGCAGTGAAGGAGTAATGTGATCTTTGGAATAGATTAATATGAATGGGAGCACTTTGAAAGCAGAGATCAGACAGACTTGTGAGAGATTTCCATTCCATTTGCAGGAATTATTTGTAGTCATTACTCATGTTCCAGAGTGTTGGACCTCTTAATGTAAAAGCCTATCTAGAATCACAGGATCTTTGGGATAGACGTCAGGTACTTTCTGTCCAACCGCATCTCCAAGCAGGGACATATGTGAGACCAGACCAGGCTGCTCAGGGCTTTTGTGCCGTTGGGTCTTGGGTCCTCCAAGGCTGAAGAAGTTCTCCAGGCAGCCTGATTCCCTGACTGTCCTCAGTTAAATTTCTTTTCTTATATCCAGCTGGAATCTATCCTTTCAGTTTGTGACTCCTGCCTCTCATTCTCCTACTGTGCATTATTGTGAGGAGCCCAGATCAGCTCCTCAATAAACCTCCAGGTAGGCAGGGTCAGGCTGCTGTGAGACCCTCCTGAAGCTGTTCTTCACCCAGGCTGAACAAGCCCAGCTCCCTTCACCTCACAGGACAAGTGCTCCAGCCCTGACCAACTTGGTGGCCTCCACTAGACTTTCCCAGGTTTGTCAATGACTTAAGATACCAGGCCCAGACTACTGCAGCAATAATTGCAAAAACAAGATCTTAAACTTGTGTTTGTCACTTGAACATTTTTATGCCAATTCTTTCTCTTACTGTTCCTTGAGCAAGAGCCTCTCATCACTTTTAAGAAAGCAAAATCTATTATCACTCCCTAAGATGCATTGCTTATAATAGCTATCCTCTTGGAATTTCAGTAAGGACATTATATTCATTTTTCCTACAGTGTCTTCTTTGCCAAACTCCATGGATTGTAGACGTTTTTCAGGATTAATGCATAGTGATAACATCATTTGTCACAATCTGAAAATCCAATAATCCTTTAAAGGAGTGATGTGAAAGTCAGTAGGTAAATGAAACAAGGCTTTTAAATTGCTTCCTGTCTCTGGAAAGTCAATAAAGGCTCTCAGTGGGAGGGTGAACATCTCTGTGTCTCAGTGTAACAGCAGATGAAGCTTCTCAGGACAGGACACAAGCACATGAGAGACAGGAATATTTCAAGCCACTTTCAGGCTCATCTGCAAAAGAAGACTCTTTCCAACTCGTGGTGGCAAGGTTCATGGAAAAGAGACTGCCTTTTCTGTCTTTATTTCTAATTGACATCTGAAAAGTTATCTCTGAGCTCTACTCACCATCACCATTCAAGAAGGAATTGCAGGCGGTACCAAACTGGGAGGAACAGCCGCTGCATTGGAGTACGGGGCTTCTGGTCATAGAGACCTTGAACAGCTGGAGAAGTGGGCTTGCAGGAACCTCGTTGAGTCCAGACAGGGCATTTTGATGATTCTCAATAGTCCTTCATCTCTATTAAAAATGGGGTAAATGGGATAGAAAATGTGGGCAATGGATGTGGAACTTAAAGAGCTGAGCTAGTATTAGCAAAATCGTCCTCTCTTACTCCAGCAGTTTGCATCCCCACATCTTTCACTGTGGAGCTGTAAGTGTTACATCAAGTAGGACTAAAACATTAGAGAAAAGTAAACTACCTTGAAGGCAAAAAGAAATATTTCTGCTTATTTAGAGGCAAGACAGGTTTCTCACATGTGTCCCTCTCTCCAGGGCCTTCCCTTGACAGTTTGAAGCCAAGGAGCTCCATTATTCCGTGCTGCTGAAGGTGGCCCTGCATCACATCCAGAGCTGTCTCCTTGCAGGAAAACCTGCCTTGTAATTTCTGGCTGTGTCTAAAGTGAAAAAAGTTCATTCTTAATGCTGAGGGTTTTTTCACACATGCCTAAATTATATAGGCACCTTGTTAGGACATCTCCGCCTGCCATCTTCTCCCCTAGGCTTTTTAATTTGATTTAATGTTTAGCTTTGTTGGAATTGCCCAAGACTAACTATGCATTGGGAAAGCTGGGACATCCCCGAAGTCCAGCCTGAAAGGTAATTTGTGTCAGTGCTTTAGGAACTAGAGCTGGACGGGGAACTAATCCCCTGTGTAGAGCAAAGCTCTTCTGGTGCCAGTCAGCAGGCTGGATTTGTCTAGGGTGAGCCTGCTGGGCATGTGCCTTTGCTTAGGAAATGGAGATAAAAGGCTTTTATAGCAGTTTGTGCAGTCAAACACCCATCTACAACCTCCTTTGCTTGCACAAGTCCAGGCATCAGCAGCAGGCACCAGCACATCCATGTCTATCTCAGGGCAGGGAGGGGAGAGCTTGAATCCCCCTTCCATCACCAGGAGAGTCAGAAACCAAAGCACTTTCAACTCTCATTCGTGAAAATCCAGTCCTGTCGTCTATTTGTGTCCACTTAACTTCAAGAGAAAGCAATAACGCTTATATCTAATTTTTACTTAGCATTACATCTGTGCATTTCAGAGCGCTTGGCATTGATAGATTTTTAATGACCAATTAAATAAATGTACAGAGGTTCCTCTACATTTATTCCACAGATCTTTAAAAACAAACTATGAACTCTTTTCTCATTTGCTTAACTTTAAGATCAGAAACCAGAGGTCAACAGTTATCTCACATAGGTTTTAAAGAAGTATTTACTGCAGTGATTTATAATGGCTTCCCTGACCTTGGATTACTTGGTAGCAATTAAACCATGTGTTTAAGCTCCTGAATTATTAGGAAATATGTTAGAATGGAAGAATGCTTCTTCACCACATCCTGTACAAAAATATTCTTTTAGTTCATAAGTCACAACTTTCCTGCAATTTCCTTGGTTTTCTTGCAGGTACACATCAGAAGTAACTAGAGAAAGACCAGTATACTGATGAGAATAATACAGTGGTTTTATTTCATTACAATTGTTCATGTATTCAGTTTCATTGAGACTTTTCCTGTAGGACCCACTAACAAGAACTACCAACTGGAAATTAAAGAGATAAGACATACAGCCATTAATTTCTGAGAACATTTAATATCATTCTGTACTGGATTTTTTTCAATTAAGTGAGTCGGGTCTGTGAAGGTTCTGAAAGATGGAAAAGAATGGCAATTTAATTCTGAGGTAAATGGGTAAATGGGTATATGAGAATAGATTGAAGCTCATTATGGAGTTGAGTTCATAGCTTCATAGTTGTCAGCTTCTGGATTGTAAATAGTTGACACTGTGCCAATACACATTTTCAGCACCATACAGATAGTAACTGTTAATAGAAAAAATATTTTGGACATAAGTTCAAAGGAGAAACATGTAAATATGTGTTAGTTTATAGATATACCAATAATAAATATATTTATTAAAAGATTCTTCTGTTACAGCTGTAGAAAACTTTTCTTAAAGTTATCAATTCTGCAAGACCACCTGTATTCATACATATATATGTATATATACAAACATACACATATCATGCACCATCACTGTTCCAACTGGATTTGTCTTTGGCAAATGAATGGCAGTGCTAAAAGTACTAAAAGGACTTTCATCATATTGAAGCAAAGTCACTCAAAAGAACCTGAAAAATGAAGTTTTGTGAGGAGACAGAAAGGAATAAAAAATTGAAAAGGTTGCTCATCTCCTTCCCTTTTGGCTCTCCTTTCTGTAGTGTTTTTCTCTGTACTGCTTTTCATTCTTCTGCTCTCTATTGCCCTTCTAAATCCTGTGCTACTCCCAGCTATTCTCTTCCTTTGCTTTCACACTAACTAGCAGTATGTCCTTTCATGTTCCCGTCAAGCCTGGACAAGTGGCAAATGCTCGCTCTCTCATGCACACTGACTTTTCTCATTGTTCTTAGCTGAAAAGGTGCAACTGTGCTGGCTTTTCAAGATGGTTTGTTTCTGATGGGATTTTTCAGGGTGATGAATCATTTTGTTCTCCAGTCACTGCACTGCAGCTTTGAAGTTTCTGTTCTTCCCAGTAGCACGTCAGTGATGATACCTTTTCTGCAATATAACACCATACCAGGCAGCCTGATGGAGGGATAAGTTCATGACATGACTACTACCAAGTGTTAATGTTGTTTTAACAGTAGTGAAATCTGTGTCTGTCACTCCATCGGTAATAAACAGGAGATGATGTCACAGCGTTTCTATGCAGGGCCACAGCAAGGACTAGAGAACATGATGCTAAGCTTACGTGTGGCAATAAACCTCATGGAACTACACCACTACTTGAGCTTCATCTGATTCATCATATGATAAAAAATGAGCATGCAGTAATTGAGTAAGTATTTGCAAATATTTTGCCACTGAATTTAAATCACAGATTTATTTCAATAATAAACATGAGAGTGCATCTTGATAGGTTGTTAATTGAGTTCTGTGCGTGGTTAGCCTTTTATTTTTATTCAGATGATTCTGAATGTGAAATCACATGATTTAGTTATTTTGTCTGTAGTAAGAATACTGAACATGGTCATCAGCTATACCAAGTGGTGTTCAATCCTTTTGAAATCATAGGACAATAACATCAGTTATTACATAGTGTTTTGTTAATTCAAAATTGAATATGCATGAGAAGCTGTCTAGAGAAAGCTAGGCAAGACAATACTTTTGTTAAAATGCTAAGAAATTTGCAAAGTTAGAAGCAATCTTTAAGAATTGTAAGTGAGCAAAATTTGGTTCTGAGAAATTTAGCTTATGAAAATACCACTCATTCTTTAACATTCCACTGTCAATTTTAAAACTTTAAAAAAAGGTAGATCTTCTTGCAGACTAAGAAAAAATGTGAAAGTTTGGCTTAATCTAGTCTCATCAGCTGGAACACATTAACCACTCTGTTCCCAGCTATTGTTGAAAGCCTCTTGAATATACATTCTGGAATAGGAGATGACAGCATGGTTTATAACGTTGTCTCCTTTCACATGAGGGATCAGGGATCTGGAGATGAAGACTCTTTGGGGTGAGAGAACAAAAAGAGGAGCTGCACAGAGCAGTGGTTACTCTGTCAGGGTTATGGGCTGCAGTCAGGGCTGGAGGAGATGCCTGAATGTCTCTTGCATTTTGGAGAATTGTCACCATTCTGCTCCCATGGTTGTTTCTGTTCCAGTGCCAGAACACATGGCCCACTGCTGATTTTTTATCTCATTTTCAACTGACACAATTGGCACAAGTCCCCTTTTGATCTATGAGATCAGAAACAGATGTTGGGTAATTTAGCCTGATGATTTGAGGACAGGATTTGGTAATGCTACATTTACAGTTGAACTCAATGATGTTATAGGTCTTTTCCAGCCTGAATGATTCTATAATTTACAGGTATGGCTCCAGCAGCCAGATCCTGGCACACCCTCATCTAATGGGAAAGCCTGAAAGGTCATCACATCATTCCTGTGTCACAGACTGTGGGACTATCCATTTAAGGCACCTTTATTTGTGTGTGATTTTGTTTTTTAACCAAGCAGCGGGAAAGAAACTCCATCTGTGATTCTTTTTTAACAGAAAATATTCACATGCATGGGGTCTTTTGTAAAACAAGACCATTCACTTTGCTTTTCCTCAGCAAAGTCCTCTGTACCTCACCATGTGATTGCAGACTCAGGAAGCAGGCAGGCAGACAGCAGAATTGAAAGCTCAGGTCAGCGTTAAGACACTGTGTGATACCTCAGGTCCTTCTAGAGTCGGTGGAGATCTCCTCAAAGTGGATGGTGGAGCCCAGCAGGCAGCTGAAGTTCTGTGAACCATGTTCAAGCAGCCACAAAGGTGGAATTCATTTGCCCAAACACAGGTATCTAGTATCAGTTCAGGTGCTGTGAAGCACCTTTCTTGTCCTCTTGAAGGCACTTCAGAAAGGTTCCTGTGTCCCCTAGAGTATATATTGCCATATACACTCAGACAGCTTACCCTTCTGGACATGCTCCTGGACAACCTGCTTCCACTGGCTGTTCTTGAGCAGAGGGATTGAACTGGATGATTTCAAAAGGTTTCTTCCAACCTAAACGATACTGTGGTCTCAGCTGGCAACAAATGCCGGTGCAGTGGGCACCGGAAAGTTCTGCTCTGCCAAAATGCCTGTAGGCTCCACTGACAGCGATTCAGCTTGACTCACTTGAGGATGATTAGGAGTTTAGTACTCCATGAGATGCTCTTCATCTCTCTGGGACCAGAAGTACATACCAGCACTTATGGGAAATATGCTTCATTTCATGCCAGGCTAGGCAGGACATCCTCAGCATCTCAGGTACCTTGGGTACTAACATTTGAGTGACTGACTTCTCAGTAGTTACATATTTTGAAACATTATGTAACCAAGAGTCCAGTGGGCAAAATTTGTCCATCCAAAATTAATTGCTTCCATTGTAAGATAACTCATTGCTATGATATTATGCATATTATGCATCTGCTTAGAGTGTGTTACACTTCACACTTTATGCTTTTGTCTGTTACCTTAACAAGTCCTCAGCTACCTGGAACTTCCTCGCTATACTGGTATTTCATCAAGCCATCTCTAAACCTTTTCTTGGGCACACTGAAAAAAAAAAAACAAGCCCCAAACCAAAAAGACTTACTTTTTAAAAATTATTTAAGGCAGATGTCTCAGACTGCAACCTTTCGTTCCTGCAGCCTTTACCACGACAGTTTTTTGAGTTATTAAATACTAAAGATTTGGAAGATCTGCTGCATGCCAGAGCACATGACCTACTGTGATGGTGTGTGCCTTTTCTCACCTGACCAGAACAAGGCAGATGAGCCAGCAATTGAATGCTGTGCTCTCTCACTGAAGTATTGTTTGCCATTAAATCATAGCAGTGGTACTGTCTGAACAGGAGAGAAAGCAGCAGAATCAAATTAAGGATGAAAAAAGCTGTTTTCACTTTAGTCTGTTTATAAATGAAGCTATACCTAGAGACATGCATCCCAAATATTCATCACCCTCCCTATTTGACTGTTCAGTGGGAATAAATCTCATTTTCTTGTACAAAACATTTTCTCACAGAGTGATAGTGCAGCACAGACACGTGTCCCATACATTCCCTGAGCAGAAGAGAAGCTGCAGCACTGGGTTGCAGATGGGGGTCCTTGTGTAAAACCTCACTGTAAGACACATTTCCAGTCCTGCAGCCCACTGCCAAGATCCTTGTCTTCCCACTGCAGCTGGAAGTGGCTTCCCCTCATCACAGGACCGATGCACGGATGATCCTTTGTGTTTTGTTGCATCATGTGTCTTGGATTGATGTAGCAGTGAACTGAGTTGAAATCTGGTATTTTAGATTAGTTTGTTGCACTCCACTTCTAATTGCAGGCTGCCCAAGACTCAGCGGTGTTGGACTGCTCCATAATATTTTTGCCTTGCTGCTCAAAATCCAATTTTTTAATGTAAAAAATGTACCAATTTGGATGAGAAGGCTCAACCCAAAAGGGAGTGTACCAGCAAATTTTCTCCCTCTCCTTCACGTCTCTGTCATCATTGTTATCTCATTTACCCTAGAACAGTAGGAAACGTAGAGGAATTCAGTTATCTCATTTATTTCCTTTGGTAGATGTGATAGAACTTCTTGTGACCTATCAAGGGGCTTAAAGAAATGCGGGATTTTCAGCCAACAGTCAATTTACTTACAAATGATTGCAAATTCTTTAGTCAAATTGAATGAGGTTTTTTTTTTTTCCTCTAAAAATCCTGAGGATTGAGAGCCATGGACTTTTCAGGGTGGCACAGGTTATCATGTGACAGCTTAGCCAGCAAAACCAAGTGTCACTGTTACATGCACTGACATCTGCGAGTCTCAGTCATGGTCCCAAACATTATCACACTGGGGCTATTTACAACTCTGTAATTTAAAAAGTATTCCTCTCCAAAAGAAACCTTTGGCATCCCTTAGGTTTAGCTTAGGGAAGGATGTTGAATTTCCTAGGCTGGTCTGTTTACCTCTTACAATATCTCTTGTACTTTGAGCCTCATGGTATTTGGGCAATGATGATTTTCTGTATGGGAAGTAGGAAGGGACAGATCTCTTTTTGGGGGAATATCAGACACGACCAGCCTTTGCCACCAACCTGCTCACTGCCAAATGCTGCTTAAAGGGCAGTCAGATGAGTGGAGGGAAGACAGACTTGGATGTGTCACCTGGCTGCCCTTGGGTGGCTGAGCCAAGCCCTGCTCTGACAGCCTGCACACACCCTTCTTTATCACCCCCAAATGCTCACTGAAGGTCTTCATTGCCTCTGTACACCCTTTTCTATCTCAGAAACATTCTGCAGTCACATTCTGCAGACCAATTGCATGAAATATGGGAGAGCTCACTTTAATGCATCTTTGAGTTGCTCAGGTCTCATGTGAACAGCCGCCACAACCAGAGCCCCAATATGAGGAGGACAATAATAGCTCCAGTGTGCAAGGATGAAGTCCAGCTGGCAGCTGATGTTCACTCCTCCAGCCAAGGCAGTACAAATGTGCCCTGTGTGAGTCACTGCAGGGATGATGTTTTATGGCAGCAATTAATTTGTTTCTAAGGCAAATGGGTCCACATGGTAAAGGCTTTTGCGAATGGAATTTACTGTTCCAATGCAAATAAGGGACTGGCAAACAATAACCACTCCAGCCTGAAAGCCCAGCCAGCAATTGGTTGACATTTGGGCTGCAGAGAGTTTGCAGATTCCCCTCGAGTTGGAGAGGAGCTGTGTTTTGCAGCAACAATTGATTTATTACTGTGACAACAAGTAGAAATAGAAGGACCTGCTGGCAGACAAGGGTGTGATTTGTTACTTTGCAAACAAGCAAGTGGTGTCCAGCTGGCCAGTGGCCATTCCCAAGCAAAAGCCCAGGGGAGGATGCAGGTTTTATCTTCTCTCTGCTTGAGTTTTGCCTGCTAAACAGTGATGGAATTAGGGTGGTTTATGGATTTTTTATTGTAAAAAACACATTTGTATTTAGTAGTGTTTCTACAAAGTGAGCAAGTAAGGAGGATGCAAAGGTCAGGCTGCCTTCTAGATACTTCACTTCTCAAGCAGTAGGATGACACTTTATCTGTTAGCCATGTGCAGAAAATCATCCTCATTTTTATTGCAGCAGCCCCTGCAAGGGCCAATCAAGGTCCCATTGTGCTGATGCCTGATTGGTGGCCATGAGCAGAAAATTGCTGGTGTCTGCTTGGATACAGTTCAGAAACATCCATTTTCTTGCCATGTAAGGTTTAACACGAGCACATTCTGATCAGTGAAGCACGTAAGTGCACATTTAAAGCAAACTCTTTCCAGCCAAATGCTTCAGGGTTTCAGCCCTCTCAAATAGAGGGGAATTTAAATGTGCAAAAATGTTCAGCTAAATCAGATGGGGCTGCTGCACAAGGACCTTGCATCTTTTGAGCATCCCAGATATAAGAGACAGTTTTCTTCTGATGCAGGGTTTTGGGGGTGAGGGGACAACACATCCAAATGAAGTTTTGAGCCAGTTTATTTTCTCTCCTGGGCATGTTCTAAGCCTGCCCCACTGAACTGACACCATTCAGGGAGCTGAGACTAGTCGTACCACAGGAGTCATTCGGCAAACATGTCAGGAGTGTGAGCACTGAGAGATGAATCATTTCCATTTTCTGAAACAAAACATTGAAGTGTAATAGACTGAAATTAAGGTATGAAAAATGAGGGTGAATGAAAAGAAAAACCAGTGAGAAGCGATGTCCGATTATGGAATAATGTTGATGGAATAAGGGAAGAAACCAAAATGGCATGTAATATTTCATGGTGGTTAATCTGGTATAGACTAAGTCAGAAGGGTTAATTCTTCACTGGTTGATAATGGACAAGCTGAGACTTCAGGGATGTGACAAGTTAAAATCAATGTATGACAATGAATACATCATTTGTGTGAATATGGAGAAGACATTCGTGGTGTATCATTTTTGCTGTAAAAGTAATAATATGAAAAAATCAACAGAGACTATTAGCTAGCAACAACTACTTCATATTCTGGATATTGCGTAAAATAGCCATTTTTACTATGCTAGTAATCCTGGAAAACATTGACTTTGTAAAGCAGATAACAGTAATGCAGTGGAAACATTGTCTGGGATCAGTGGAGTGCATCATAGTGATAAAGAATTTCCCTGTAATGCTCTTATAGTAATTGAAGCTGCAGTTTGTCTCCTGCACAGCAAAACAGTCTGAGGCTGGCAGAAGGTTTACTAAAACTTCCTTTTGCAGTGCTGAGCAATTTGCTGTTTTCGTCCAGTGACTGTTGGCCTGAGTTTCCATGACTTTGTGAGCCCTAACACAGAACTTGTGAGCCCTAGCACAGACTCTAATGAATACAGATCATTTTTGGGTTTAAGACGTTTCACTCTTTTGGAGTGTATAGGTTACTTCCTTATAGAATAGGGACTCAGAGCATGCCATACTTAAATCAAACCCCAAAGCACTGGGGTCAGCATTTGTGTGCCTCATTCTCATTGAAATCAGTATAGCGATGCACTGAAAATAACAGGATTTTTGTAGGCATATACAGCATAGCATTCAGTTTTCCTTTCAATTTTAAGATTTTATTTTTAAAGAGACTTCTTTAAGTAGACTCCTATTAAGATTTCCCTTCCTTTCTGCTTCTATGATATATCTTTAACTGACCAGGATATTTTAGCAGTACTTGACTGTCGCATGTTAAGATATTCAAGGTTCCCCTTACATGGGAAAACAAAAAGCAGCTTTAGACACTGGCAGCTTTCTCACTTACACATGAAAGCAACAAGAAAAGAAACAAATAAATGGCACCGTTTCTCCTGGAGCTCTCAGACCTTTCCATTATTTTCATTTTCCTCAGGGATTTACACAAGCCTGACTTGTACATTAGGCTGGCTCACGTGGTTGCATCATTCCCTATAAAATTCCTAAGGCAGGCAAAGCTCCCACTGAATTCAAGCCTAATACAGTTCATTGCAGGAAGAGAAACCTATTTTGGTTTTAGTCAGATATCTACAGCTGAAGCAAGTATATTTAATATATATATATATTCCTGAGTTGACTTGTACACTAGTGTTATGTTCCTGGAACTCTCAGTGAAGTTTGATTTACAGCAGGCAGTGTAGAACTTCTTACCCACATCATTAAGGACCCTCTGTCTCATAGGGAAAGTGTCTCATGAAGGTTGGTGTGGGAAGAAATGTTGATATTCCTAAGTGGACATTCTAGGCAAAATATTTTAGTGGAGAGCGAGCAAGTTTCTCAGAAACCTGGTTGGGTAGTATTTTTATTCTCCTGTGCCATGTGCCCAGTAACTGTTATACCTGTGTGAGTAAGGAATTGTAAGGTTTGTTGGTTGATATAGGACAGAGGGCTGAGTTAACAGGGAGGAGGGAGGAAGTACTTCTGCCTAGCATAATTCACAGGGGACACCATTCTATTTGTTTGAGCACATCTGGCAATGCAGATGTGGCTGGAAGGAGGTTGTGGGTTTTTTTCACAAAATCACAAAATATTTTGAGCTGGAAAGGACCCACAAGGATCATTGAGTCCAACTATTAAGTGAATGGCCCATACAGGGATCAAATCTGCAACCTTGGCATTATTAGTACCATGTGCTCATCAGATGAGCTGATCTCAGTGGTTTTGTGTCTTTTAGTACCGTTAATTGTTAATTTATATTCCTTAAACCTTACTTTTGTGGATATTTGAATGCTCTGTTTCAACAAACGCCTCTTTCTGACTCTTATCCAGTCTTATGTGAGCGTTTTGGGTAGTTATTTGAAAAATCAGTATAGAGAGAATACTTGAGACTGAAAACAGTCTTGGTTTCTCCTCTTTAGCATTTTTATTAGGTACATTCAAATAGTACATTAAGCAAAAAAAAAGCTGCCTAAAGGGTTACTGAAACAGCATCACTGTCAGCTTCACCTGCAAAAAGTGATGAGTGCCCTTGGCAGAGGGAGGGACAGATGGGCCGTGATGCCTGGTCCTCAGCCCTCCTTCTCTTTGAATATTCACATTCCCCTCAACCCATGCACGGACCAGAGAGGCCATTTCAATTAACCTTGTGTGGCAGGTGCCACACCTGCAGGACTGAGAGGCTCTCCTGCATGCATGCTAGCAGAAAATAGTGGTGTTCTACTAGTTCCCAAAATTTTCTTGGTCTTTTTTTTTAAGTCTCTTCAAATCATATTTATGTGCCAGCCCAGCAATAAAACCCTCGCTGTCGATGGCTGCTTCTGCCTGAATCTGAGCCTGTCTCCAAAGTGAAGGTGGATGTGACACGCCAGCCAGAGTGCAGCGGGGTTTGATGTGTTAAACAGCTATCACTTCCCTGAGACTAATGCTGTGTGTCACTAAATATTCCAGCCATCTCCCACACTTCTAAAAGCAATTTCCACTCTATTAAGTTCTACTCTTCATGGTGTTCAGGAAGCTAGAAACAGGCTTAATTTTACCTACGGTTTAGCAATCACCACCAATCTACCATTGGGTGTGTTATTAAATTAAGGCTATTAAATCAGATTCTGCTGGCAGCTATTTGATGTCAAACCTGGATTAATCCTGAACAGCTCTGGTTGATGTTAGTTCAGAACCGAAAGTCTGTTTCTTCGAGTTTTAACTCTGTGTATTACAGTAGACTGTTTTAAAGATTCAAAATTTTCTAGAAGCAGCCAGGGCTGGCTGCTAGGGCAGATGTTCCACAGAGGATAGTTTGATCTGCTCACTGCTCTGAAACTACCTGCATGGTGAACTGAAGAACTGTATGAGAAGGGATGTCAACTAAAATTAGTAGATCTGTTTTTTCTCCATAATTCTGCTAAATGGGTTTTCTATAGAAGAGTACTATATTTTCTTCCCAGAGTTCCCAGTTTCTTTTAGAAACAGTGACTCCTTTCCTTCATACATCTGTGAGTCCAAGGAAGAGTCCTTGTGGAGCAAGGGTAAGGAGAGATCCAGGTGGTTTATGCAGATTTTTCTGCACTTGGACATCTTTTGGCTATACCAGCCCTGGTTCCCTGGTGAAGGGCATTAAATACCAGGGATAGGGCTCCTCTGAGAGACAGTTGTGTTACAGAGCTTTCCACGTGTGTCTGGAGAGGGTCTCACTTGGAATGCCTTTCATTCATTAATTTAATTGCATAGACTCAGCCAAAGTGCCCACAAAACACTTGGGAAGAGCTGGATGTGGGGAAGTTGCTGGTGGGATGAGTGGATGCAGCCTGTGCCCACCTCCCCCAGAGAGCAGAAACGAAATCGGCAACAAGCATCGTGCAGTTTCCCCGTTGGAAAAACTTCAGAACTTGTCCTAATTTTGGACTTGAGAAAGTCCTGTGTCTAAAACTGGGAACACCAGAGCCTTTGGATTGTGTTTCTTACACTGTGAGAAGGGGCTGCTCTAACTCTCCCTTTTCAGCACCAAGACTTCCAGATTTTTAAATTATTTTCTTTGTTTTAAACTAACTTGTAATAAAGGAAGATTAGCTCTGCTGAGTTGCACAGAATATTAAAAAATTAGAAAACAAACAACCCCTA
Organism: Atrichornis clamosus; assembly: GCA_013400975.1. Lineage (NCBI taxonomy): Eukaryota > Metazoa > Chordata > Aves > Passeriformes > Menuridae > Atrichornis > Atrichornis clamosus. The sequence goes on along the minus strand of WBMZ01000644.1, from coordinate 84,226 downwards.
GCTCACTCCATCCTTTAAGGAGCAGAGCCTTCCCTCCAGCCCTGATTTCAAAGCCAGTGGCTTATGGTAGTTTCTTGGTCTGCTAGAGGTGTCTCCCTAGGGATCCAGAAAGCCGCTTGCTTTCTACCATCAGGGTTATATCTGTGCAAGACCCCCTGCTCCTCTCCAATCCCACCATGTGTTGCCAGCCTGCCCTGTCCTTCCATCACTGCCCATGTCTCCCTCTGCTCCTGCAGGGTTTCCACACCACGAGCAAGGTAATAGGCAGGAATCCATCCTGCCCACCTACAGCCTTTTAAGAACATAAAACTTACAGCAACAAATCCAACAAAAAATGTCCCTGGTGCAGCAAGGCACATAGAGCCTGTCTTGAGACCAGACTGGGCTGGAGTTGCACAAAGGTTATCTCAAAACTCTTTCTATACTAATACATAGTATAGAAAGATATAGCATAGCATAGACATAGCATAGACAGAGCCTGGTGCTCAAAGACATAACTCATTGGAGAAATTAGCCCATAAAATTATTTCTGATAAAAAGTCTTATTTTCCATTTAATGTGAGGTTAAATAACTCAGAAAGCACGGCAGTGAGGATTTAGCACTTGTGGTGCTAAACCATATTACTTAGCACTAACACAGTGCTTTCCTCATTGAGGAAAGTGCTTTTGCTAACTTAAGTCACTCTCAGCCACCCTCTGCATGTGACAGGGGAAGTAAGGAGCATTTAATATTCCTGATGATAGATAAGGCTGGACTCGCACAGCTTTGTTAGTTTTCCTCTCTTCTCCCACCCTCAGCATCCTGGCCGAGTCGATTTTTGACAGCTGCAGCCCATGTTTGTGACCTGGAAGTCTTAATCAGTGCAAGGGACAGGATCCTGTCCCTTTAATGAGAGCCAGCTATGGTTCTGGTCAGGCAGACAGGGAGTGGAGCTGAGGCTGTTGGCAAGCAAGGAACAGGTCTCAGCAGATGAGAATGATTGAGAGAGCAGTTCTAAAGGCTAAGAACTGGGATGTGGAGAGGAGGATGGGGGTGAAGGGATGTTTGGTCTGAGGAGGCACTTGGATTGGCTGTTTACCTTAGGTGTGAGAGAATCTGGGACAAATGTTGGTAGAAGGCATAGAAAGGTTTAGAAATTGTTTGAATCATATTACTTGATGGACGTATGTAAGGCAGAACATATTAATGGGGTTGGGGAAAAGGACGTTAGGTCTGGCACAGGCGTGGGGCACAGGGATACAGAGAAGGTGTCCCTGGAGATGAGCAATTTGAGGTGTGAGGGGTAATGCTGGGAAACGCCTTCAACCTAGGGAAGCAGGGGCTGACTTTCATGTCAGGAGCAGTACAGAGCAAGTACTGAGGAGTGGCTGCCCTTCACTGCACACCTGCCCAGCCCCTACCTGCCACCACTGCTCCCTGCTCCCAGCAGGACAGGGAGATCCCCACCAGCGGACATACACCCTTCTCCAGGGGACAGGGGCAAACAAGGTGCCAGGAGAGAATACAGAGCCCACCCCTCAACTCTGTGCCCCCTCCAGTCACTGCCCCTGAGGGGTGGGATGCCACAGGCCCATTGCTTGCCTGTGTCCCAGGAAAAGAGTCCCAAGGACCTGCAGGGGAATATTGGGCATGAGGTGCCCAGGGAGGGGTCTTGGCTCCTGCTGCTGCATTTCACCTGGATGAGGGGCTGCTCAGCACAAAAGGGAACAAATAAGGACAGCTACTCTAGCCCTTTAAACATTTGGGATCCTATTTTTAATGTATGTAAATGTATCTGTGTGCCAGTGCTCCCCTTCCCTTCAAGCTGACATAACTCCTAGTTTCACTGGATTTCTCTGGTAGACACCAGACCCATTACACATACAGTTTTTACACCAGCCAAATTTAGGTTTGTGTAGATGGCACTTGCTTTTGAATAGTACCTACTGGTATTGATTAATTAGAGTATTAATTAATGAAGAATATACTGATTAGTGCATACTCTTTCTGTAAACCAACATTTACAAGACCATGGTATTATTGTAAGGGTGGGATGTGCTATTTTATAAAATAGCCTAGTATTATGTTAATTGAGCTAGATATTTTTACCATAAATCAATTGTAGATTATACTATTTTTATTGAAGCTTTCTGTGCACTTACTTTCAAAGAGTTAAAGTATCTTATTTAGAAGTACTCATTTTAACTTCCTTATGAACTTCCCTTGTTTTAGTAGTGAATTAAAGATACCATGAGTTAACTTACAGTTTTAACAAACTACTTGATTATAAATTCTTCCTGAAAGATCCCTGCATATATAAATCATGCTGTAATTAATAGCTAGAACAAATATTTTTAAATTTGCTCCTTAAAATACATTCTGTTCTGCATCTCTGCTGGAAATATAGCTGCATGTCCCATTGAAAATGACATTTTTTGCTGTAAAGAGGAACAGAAACCCATCCAAAAAGTTGACCCCAAATTACATTTTACAAAACTGGATCCATTTATTCACTCTAATATTCTGCACACAGTATATGCTGATACTTTCAGTCCTAGGCTCAAACTTCTAGTAACATTTTGCTGTAAGCCTGAATTTAATGCAAGTGAGAGGCTGCTTTAATTTTTTTAAGGAGCAGTTCCCCTAGCTGCAAATGCATTGAAGAGAGCCTGGAAGACACAATCTGTGCGATGCTGCTCTTTATTGTCACGGGTACAGAGTTCTCATGTGGCAATGCTGCACATTCAAGTCACTGAACATTTACCAATTGGGAAGGACTTTTCAGTCTCTGAAATGGTTACAAATGTTTTTTGTCAGAACACACTCAATATAAGCAGTCTGATCTCAGTGGAGTCCGATTTCATTTTGGGTTAATAATGGCAAAGTCTTACCAACTGTTGATGGAGATGCCATGGGGTTAATTTATACTGATGTTGGAAAAGCAAAGCAGTGCTCCCTCCCAACTCTGACAGATCTGCGAGTCTCTTCAACAGTAGATTGTCAGGTTGTCCCGATCTGAAGCTTAGCGCTGACAACAGCTCACAGTTTATTTGCAGCTTTGAAGCCTGGTCCTATAGTGTTTCTCTTCTGACAGCAGATGAATAAAGGTATCACTGTGGGAGACTTTTATCCGGCTGCTATAAAAAGGACCCTCTTTGCCTTCCGTTGAAAGATCCTCTAGTTCACTTTTGGAGCCTGTGGCTTTTGCCTCGGCAGAGTTTAGCTCCATCAGCTCCAATTCATGTTTGGCAGCTGTTTCTAAAACTCTCTGTTTGTTATAATACCTGACAAAGTTGTTAATGATGGGGTGGATGGGAAGGGCGATTGCTATCACTCCACAAAGAAAACTGATGGCAGCATTCAGTTTTCCTAGTGTTGTTTTAGGGTATATGTCTCCATATCCAACTGTGGTCATCGTAATGATTGCCCACCAAAATGACTGAGGAATGCTTTTAAATAAAGTTTCGGGGTGGCTTTGCTCCATGGTATAACCTAGGGCAGAAAAGACAAAGATTCCAACAGCCAAGTACATGAGGAGCAGCCCGAGCTCCTTAAAGCTGCGTTTCAGGGCATATGTTAGGGTCTGGAGCCCTGAGGAGTGCCGTGCAAGCTTGAAAATCCTTGCGATCCTCATGATGCGCAGTGCCTGGACAGCCTGCTGGACATTGCTCAGCTCCATCAGCTTGGCTCCCAGGTGGGTCAAGGTCAGGCTGACGTAGAAAGGAAGTATTGCTAGCACATCAACAATGTTCATGAAAGAAAGGGCAAAGTGGAGTTTGTTGGGAGAGGAGATCAGCCTCAGCACATACTCCATGGTAAACCAGCCTATGCAGGCTGTCTCGATGCTGTCCAGGGTCGGGTGCTCCATACGGTTCCCCTCTGCATCTACGACCTGCAAGTCTGGGATGGTCCCCACACACATCACAACAGAGGAGATCAAAATAAACAGAAAAGACAGAACAGCAATCACTCTAGCTGGATAGGATGATTCTGGCTTCTCCAAAAATTTCCAGATGCATTTTTGGCACCTTTTCCAACGACTTTCCGAGGCATCTACTCCCAAGTCATCCAGAATGAGTTGCACCCTTCGGGCTATTTCTTCCAGTTCCTCCTTTTTTTCACTTAGATGAGTTTTGCAGCAGTCATCCAAAAATTTCAGATCCACTTTCCAAAATTCCATTTCATTCTTGAAACATATGGGGCAAATTCCTTTCTTCATGTGAATTTCCCCAAAGTAATACACGTCAATAATGCATTTGAAAGCATCTGGGTCTCTGTCAAAGTAAAACTCTCTCTTTCCAGGATCATAGTCATCACAGAGGGAGAATATGCTATCATATCCACCTGATAAACAATTGATCAGCTCTGCCAGCCGTGTTTCTGGATATTGATTCAGGTTATCTCCGTAGAACACCTGCCTCACCCCACCAACATTGACTACAATTTCCATTTCTTCACTTTTTTCTGATCCGTCAATGTCCACATCTGGAAAACTAGAGTCACCTGCCATTTTAATTGTATTGGATTTTGTTTGATTTTTAGCCCCTTGTTTGGTTTCACAGCCCTGTGGTTTTAATCTCTCATGAAAGCAAATCAGCACCTAGCCAGCTCTGTTACAAATGTCACCAAACTGACCCGGAGTCGTGGTGGGAAAGGTTACAGATAGAAACCTGTAGTCAGGAAAGCCTGGTGAGGTATGCAACAAGCTGCAGGGAAAAGACAAGTCATCAGGCTGCTGTGCCTGGAAGCAGGATGTTAGAAAGCTCCAGCAGACTGGAAAGAGAAGAAACCATTTAATAAAACTCACCACTCTGTTCAGTGCTCGAGAGTCTTTTCAGGTCCCATTCTCTCTCTAAAAGTGATATCTATTCACAGCTTGGAAGTCACGGCAGAGAAATAAATCCCGAGCTCTGATTAACTGCAGCGAAGTGAGTGACAGTTCTCAGAGATACAGTCGGCGGGGTGAGCCCACGGGAACTGCCACGGCTTCTCCCTTCAGTTCCACAGATTTCCCTAGAAAGCTGCTTTTGAATTTTGTTTCTCTCTCCGTTTTCTGTTTACTTTAAGATCTTCCAGAGTTCATCTGCTGACTCTCGCACATAGTCAGTCGGTGCAAACATGCAGAGGAGAAACTTGTGCTTGTTTTCCCTTTGCTGTTTCCCAGCACAATAGGGAGCCTAGGCTGCCAGGAGTCCTTTCCAAACTCTACCCTCTCCTGGTGAAACACAGCAAAGCACCAGCTGCACAGAAAGCACATCTCAGTTATTTATACGCCTGCCTGGCAGTACAATGTTGTGTTTCTATACTGCCAGGAACTTATAGGAGTTTTTAAAACTTTTTTTTTTTAATCAAATGCAAAGCACAATCGTGTATAAAGTCGTTCAGAGCTGCAGAAAGACACACAAACATTTTCTCTTGATGGCAGAAACCAGAAGAAGCAATGCTGTGTTTTGGAAATAAATGTATGGCATAAATCTTGCTCTCAGTGGGACTGGAGCAACTCTAGAGCACCTCTGTCCTGTGTCAGGACATTGAGTTAATGTGTCATTGAGATGATACATTAATGGTGTCATTGAGAAAGAAGGAGACCATAAAGTTTTTGTTGCAGCTGTGGAGCAAAGCTTCCCCTGCATTCTGTGCTCATTTTCCAAAGCTCTGGATCCTCGGTAGTAGCCAAGTTTCCTTGAGCTGCGGTCAGCTGGGCCTGAGGAGGGCTTGAGTAATTTCTACCTATGATGATTTCTTGGTGAATGCTACTTACCAAAAATAGTGCTTCATACTATATCCAGCTCTTAAAAAGTAGAAGTAGAATAACAAGCATTTCCTTTTAACTTCATTTACTTCAAATTCCAAGATTTCATGGACATTTGTTTGCCGGACTCTTACATGCAAGAAGCCTACCACCCTGCTCTTAAATTATTAAATCTGACTCTACAGTTCATTTTAGTGGGTCCAGAAAAGCCCACAGTTCATAAGTTAACTGCGTCTGGCCACAGCAGAATGATCTGTACCAGCAAGTTGTGATATTTTCCAATTTACTGGCTTCTGAAAAGCTTCTCAATGGAGGGGAATAGAGAGGGGCAAATCCAACTGACAGTTTGCTTCTCCAGGCTGGTGTCCATCCCGGGAGAAAGGTGAGATCTGTGATGTGCCCCCTGTCCTCGTGCTGGTGTCACACAGCGAGGGGGACCCTGGTGAGTGCACAGTGTTCCTGTTCCATCGCCTCAGAAGGTTATGGGTGATTAATAATATAATAGCTTGTGCACCAGACCTCATCTTCACACGGAGCATGCACACAGCAACACATACCCAGGAAAGGGTAATATCAGGTCCCAGGAAAAGAGTAAAATCTGTTACTCTACACCTGAGTCATAGTGTGAATCTCTGGGGGCCAGAGTCACCTTCATGTGCTGCTGAGTGTGCTGCATAGTGTGGGTATAATACAAGAAGTCCCTTGAATTTTTTTCCAGGCACATATAAGTTTACTGAGACTTGCAAGCTTCTTGGGACAAGAGAAATACCTTTCAGATCTGGAAAAATCCTCAGTTTTGTGGGTTCATCAATAAATAATTACCCACCTGTGGCTTTCCTGCTCACTAACTTGCTTGATTTTAGCAAAATAAATTTTAAGATGCTTATAGCAGTGGCATGCTTGTGCAGGGGAAAATGCAGATGGGATTGCTTACCCAATCTTGAAAAACAAAACTGAGCTCTTGAAAAGTTAGGATTCAAATTTTGTCACACTACATCAGTGTAGAGAAACATGTTCTTTAGATTTAAATCCTCAGATTTAACCATCTGAGATCCTACCCTCTTTGATCAATGATTCATTCCAGTGACCTTTTGATTTTTCTCTAGGTAATTATAAGAAATCAATACAGAGTCCAGCATGACCAACACAGACACCTTTGTTTCCAAAAAGACTTTTCTCCCCCTCCTCCTCCCTCCTCCTCCCACCATTTTACAGAACAAATACCTACAAAATAGGCACACAGGATGTTGTTGAGTTTGAAAGGTGAAATCAGCTCCTTTCAAATGATAAATCTCAGCATATTCTCAAAAGGTTGGGAAGAAACTATTTTTGAAATGCCAGATCAGTCCTTATAAAGACTTGACTTAGTGCGGCTGCTAGAATCCTTGTGCTTTATTCTCCCTCGTCTTGCACCTTTTCAGAGTTCTTTACACCTTTCAGTGTGCCTGTGAAATGTTAGAGATCTGGTAGCATTTTAAATCCACTTGGGCAAATGTAAATGATCCAAAGAATGGTCAGGGAAATCATGATTAATTAAAACCTTGTTTTTGTAGCTGAAAAGAGTGACGCAGGCTTGCTTGACGAATGTTTTGTATAAGACGTATCGCAGATCAGTGAACAACAAAAACAGAATGAATAATTTGCAGCAAATAATTAATTTTACTATTTCATTTTTCACCCACAAAAAGAAAACCTCTCTAATCTAAAAATTTCAATTGTTGCCCTGTAATTCATTTATGACCAATTTGCTGCAATTATTAGGGCTTCTAAATCCAACTTCTGTTGCCTGGGCAAACAGGTCAAGCTGTGCTGTGTGTCTGCTGGAAGCGATGTGTGCTGGCAATCGAATTCCTACAGACCCAACAAGAAGCACAGAGGGGCTTTTTTCTGTGTTGGCGCTTTGGCTCAGAGAACAATTCATGGATTTGAGCTGACAGTTGTGTTAAGTTTTGGCTGTGGTTCAGACAGGCTCCTTCAGGGAGGAGGAGGAGGACGAGGAGGCTCAGCCGGACATCAAGCACTGCAGCCCGAGGAAAGGACTCCTGGGTTGCTGGGCAACCCCACCAAATGCAGCATCTGCCCAGCAGGGATGCCCAGCTTCTCAGGGGGAGCTTGAACCCCAACAGGGCTTGGTCCATAAGGTAGAGGTGGAGCTCAAAAGTGGCTCCCCAGTGGCACTGGGCTCCACATGAGGGAGGTGGGTGGCACAGAGCACCCACAGTCCAGCACAGGGACCTGTAGTAACAGTGGTTCCCAGAGTATGCTGGCACTGAAGGTCTGGCTCCCTCAGTGCCCACTTTTTGGGAAAGGACATTCACCCCTGAGTTGGTTTGTGCCAGTTTGGGAGGAAAGACTGCTCCTGTAGTCTGGCTCATACTGCACTCCTGGATCCCAGCCCTCTGTGCTCCTGTCAGATGCACCCAGCCGCTCCCCAGCTGTGGGCAGTAGCGGTACATGAAGGACTGTAAACGGGTTAGGAGCAAACCCTAGGGAGATAAGATGGGATTCCACATAGAAAGGGGTGTTTAATGCAGAGGCAGGCCTTGGACAGCTTCTCTGCAAGAAGGCTGTGATGCAGTCAGCCCCTGCCTGCACTGAGCACAGCCCTGCCTGCAGTGCCTGGAACCATCTGACCTCTCCCTCCTTCCAAAATCAACAAAGTGTTTAGTGCTATGTTTACATGGGCAAGCTCAAGAAAGTTTAGGAACCTGACTATGACAGTCCAAGTAAGAAACAGCTAGAACATGTCTGGCACAGATGCAGCCCACACTGACCAGCTAACATGGACACTTCCCAGCCATCACGTGGCCATTAGAGACCATTCCCAACAGAGCTCTGGCAGGCAGCACCAGCATTGGAGATCAAAAGGACTTCTTAAAATAGATGGAGACCAGTTGTCAGTTGGCATCAGGGCCCAAAGACATCCCTGAGCACATGTAAATCTCTAAATCAGTATAACCCCCTCACACACTTCTGCTGTGTCATATTTGGTTTTTAAATGACACTTGCAATACTGGACCTGTGATGGATCCAGCAAGAGATCTCAGCATCTAACACATCACTTATTTCAGCTAGATGCAGACTATGGAGAGCCACTCACGACAAGAACACGTGATGAAAATGTTCTATTAAAAAGTCAATCAGAAACCTAAAGGAGAATGGAGAACAGAAATATCCTATTCCTCCCCCTTTCCCTGGAGTATTGTGGGGATAAAGCTTTCAGCCAGTTGCATGGGTACTGCTTCTTCAGCTGATAGCACAAGGTTCTGTGTGGAAAAAGAACCATGTAATTACTTCATGCCAATCACAAGAAATGGGAGGCAGATAAACTCGAAGAAAGAAAAACAATGATTTATGTCATTCTGGGCTTCAGAAAGAGCAAATCATCCAAAGTACCTATTCTGACTACTTTACTACAGTACTAAGAGGTTCAGGAAAGATTTTGCTATAAGAATTCTTTAGGGCTTCCGAATCTAAGCTGGATTCTACTGGTTAGTGCAGCAGACTCACAACCCCACTGGAAGATCCAGTACACTCTCTTTGGCAAATTAATCCAGCTACTGCAATATGCTGGTTTATCATTTATAGCTCAATATTGCAAATCCATTTTCTTTTATCCTTATAACATGCTCTACAATAAAGTCAGCTGTTTTGACACATCGAGAAAACAAGGCATTGTGTTCCCATGAGCTCTGTGGTTCCCAGCATGGATGTGGGGCCACTGCCATAGTGCCAGCACCAACCTCATGCACCTCCCCAGTGTATCTGAAGGGCAACAGGGCATGACTTGTCGTCATGGACTGTAACATCAGGGCATGGGAGAGAGGACTGTTGTGGGCACTGACTGTCTACAGGAAACCTTTGTAATGCAGTGGCAGCAGCTCGTGGTCCCAGCACTGATGTGTGTCTTGTATGTCCGTGAGCTCCTGGAGTGAGTCTGAGCCTTGGCATGAAACGTGTCCATCGCCCACAGCTGCTATTTCTGGCAACAGATGAGTCTTTTAAATCCCTTCATATGGGAGAAGAAGGATCCCTCAAATGCAAAGCTAGAGAAATAATGTTCTACATTTTTTAATACATCTCCGTGCTTTGTACGGTGTTTCTCACTTCCTTCAGATTGACATGTTAAAAGCAAGAGGTTATGAAAAGTCTGAGCTGAGATGGGTATCTGGACTATAACACATACCTTCACCTTGCAAATCTGTTTTTATGTGTCCCTGTCTCCAACATATTTACATACTTCTCCAAGACTATTATTTCAGATCAAACAAGTATTTTCCCAGTTTATTTTCCCCTCTCTTAGCTACTTTTGTTATTTATTTAAGTTCAAAATTTATATCTATTTAGTCAGTTTATTTTATCAGATCTTTTAATTAGTACCTTATTAAAGGGCTAGTAAAAGCTTGCTGAAAATTTCCATTGGCCTTGCTTTCCATTAGAGATATTAGACATTAATGAGTCTATTTTCCTGTACAATTAGACCTGCCTTAAATGACCATTCAGGAGAACAACCAAACCTCTGATTTAATGTAAATTATTTTAAATAAATAAAATGCAACCTTCACTGCAAGCAGCTAACAGATGGGTTCAAATTAAGCATATCAGTGAGTCATGAACAGAATAGGAGTTGGAGATGCTGTAAAAGATTTAAGAACCTTGACTTGTTTACAGCATGACTGTGACTTGAGGAGGATTGGAATTCTGCTTCCTGCTCTGAAACACTGTCATCAAAAACTTTGAATGTTGTTGCACATACAAAGAAAAGAAAAAAGCAAGATGACAAGACTTATTACAGTTGCAGAGCCAATAACTTAAAAATTAAGGATTGCACATATATTGATTCTATTAAAGGTACAAAAAATTGCATGTGCCCATGTTATTAGGGGCTGTATCATAGTGAACAGGTGCAAGTGGTTGAATTCAGTTTTCATGGGTGACCTCAGCTCTGACATTTCCCACCTCCGAGTGCCTGCCTCTTCAATCCCACTGTTGACTTTCACCAGGAGTTGCTCTGTACCATTTCCTGCAGGACCCGTGACGTCCTGATGCTGCTTCCCAGCACCAGCCCTGGAGCAGCCTTGCCAGCTCGAGTGAGGGAGGCCCATCCAGGAAATGTAAATGGTACTGGGACAAGTGTAAGCGTCTTGGTGGTGACACCGGTGAAGTGGTGGGCCTGGCCTTCCCAAGGTGAACATTCCCATCACTACCAAATGATAATGTATGTTATCAGTAACTGACTTGAAGAAAAGACCAAGACCGTGGCAGCAGAGAGGAGGTGCAATGGGCAGACTGTCTGCTAAGTTTCATCAGCTAGGACACAAAACCAGTTTCTAAGACTGATGGGGTAGAGGGTTTTTATGTGTTTTTATGTGTTTTCTTTCAAAAAATTCACCACTGCAGCCCTCTACTGTGCTCAGAGTTGGAATAGTTATTAATAACACCCTGTACAAGCTATTGTTCCTAATTCTTTGAAAGAGAAGCATATGTAGTAATTTAATATGTACCATTTCCCAAGGGAAGATATTATATTAACTAATATTTTTATTGTGTTCAATCAAAATGAGGAATCAAATAATTCACAGTAAACATGGTCAAAGGAACTCCAATATGTCTGCTCAAAGAATAGGAAAATATATGTAATATTTTCTAGTGTGAAAAAGATGTAAAGAAAATCCCTTGAAAAAAAACACTGAAAACATTTCATCAGTATGCTGAAAGAGAAATAAAAAATAAAATACTTTCATTGATCCTAGGAAACATGGCATCACAGAGGGACATATAGGCTTCAGCAAAGCCTGCAGTTCTCACAGTAAATACAGCTTTTGTAAATACAGCTATAATTCTTTTCCTCTCAGTGAGTGGTAGAGGATGAAGGAGAGGAAGGTGTGTAGGCAGAAGCAGAGGCAGAGTTCATATTTTCGAAATTATGCAATTACCCATGGAGGAGACCTGTGGACATTTGGCTTCATTAAATCCTGCAGGACTGAGGGCTGTGGCTGGGTGCCCCGGAGCCCCTCGCTGACAGTGCCTCCCACAGCCTGCGGGCTCTCTGGGCTTGCTCCCTCCACCTCCTGTGATGGTCGCAGTCCTGCCTCTGGCCACAAAAGCACGCAGAGACTGGAAGGTCTGGTATTCCCTGGCCAGCATTCTGCTTGCATCACTGGCATTGAGTGGAAACATTAAAGCATGCAAATTTGTGGTGATGAAAGTAATTTTTTTTCAGTAAACCTTTCCACTATGTATCAGAGAAAGGGGAACATCAAATACGCTTTCCCTTTCCCTTGGTATTGTCACTGCTTTCAGAAGTGATAGGATCATGTTCTTACTCTTGTTGCCTTTGAAAAGAGAAGTATAAACCTCTGTGTGACCTTACCTTGACAAATGGCTTTCAGTACCTCCCTTTTTTCCTGTGTTCTTTAGCTTTGCTTAGCAAAAATGTTTGCTGAATTTGAATGGAATTTACAAAGAGTTTTAAGTCAATCAGAACTACATTTTCTGGAGGACTAATAATCTGTCAGAAACAATTTCCTGGCCCTACTCTGGATTTGTCATCTGCTATTGGGCAAGTCTTTTGCCTTCTTGCTACTTACCTTAAGTTGTTTGGCAACACATCTTATGTCTTAACAGCTTACAAAGGAGTCAAACCAAAAAATATTTTTAATTTGACAAACAGATTACAAATAAGATTTTACATTGAATGGCTCTAAAGCTAACCCACATATTTCTAAGTGATTTGTCTAGACAATGGATGAGTCAAGCCTTTTATCCATTCTGTTTTATACAATAATCAGTTCTGCTCAGTTAAGATTTCATTTAACCTTACTAAATTGAATGCCTTTCATTACTATGTACTGTTTAATTTAACATTGTATTGACATCTTGCATGCTAATTCACTTTTTACTCTTTGGGGTAGAGTCATAGGCCTGTTCTCACAATGTGATACAAACAACACCAGCCATTGTACGCACTAGTAGTGCCCTCAAAGACGAGACTACAGAATCCAAGATATCCCATTGAGCAAAAAAAAAAAAGAACTAAGAAGATAAAAGGAAGCTTAGTGATGAATGGGAAATGCTGCCGCTGAAACCTTTCTTTATTACCACTCTCTGGCATTTTCAATTGTTCTCTTCCGATGAGTAACGAGGACTTCATCACTTTTGCCAAGCTTCACTGCAAGTTGCTGCTGTGACTAACACAGGTGAATCTCGGGACAGGCAGGGGCTCCTTGCTTCTGGCAACAGGAGAACTGCCCTGTGACTTCTCTTGGGTGACCTTGAGGAAGGAGTTCCTGCCTATGACAGCAAAGATGTTAAAACATCTCCCACGTGCTCTACATCCAGTTTTAACTACTCAGTCCTCTCTAATTTTTCTTTAGGCTTCTGTGCAGAGGTATTGACACTACACAGTGACAGAACCACCAGGAAAGGGAACCACTCCCCTGGTCAGGACACCCACAGTCACACTTTGCCACAAACCACTGCAACGCATCCCACAAATCAGCATAAAAATTACTATCCTGCTAAGATCAGAGTAGAAACCACAATGCCTCCTGTTCTTCAAATCTAAAACTTTATCCCAATCATGATAAATACTCCAATATTTAGCTGGTCTTATCAAAAATAGCTAGTTTTATAAAAACAGCTCAAATCTCAAAGCAGATTTATTTTATTTTGCAGAAAATATGGATAGTATCATACATTTGAGGTCAGGTACTAGCTATAAGCATCCCCATAAATGTGGCCAGAATATGGAATTATCAGATCTTATACATACAAATAGTAAGGGAATTAATTGTCTGTGTTTGGAAATGGTTTTGCACATTTTGGTTGAGGTTTTAAAAGCAGTAGTCAATGTCTCTTGATAGGGGGTTTGCCTTTGGCTTATTTGAGAACCAAGCTGGATCTACTATAACAGCAGCATCATCAGTATGCTAAATAATCTATCATTAATCAATCTATGTCTGGATTCTTCCCTCGTATTGATCTTAAGGTAGTTGTTTACTGTGTGGTTTTATATGTTTTGCAATAAATTCCTGATGTATATGCATGAAGAACTAAGTGATGACACTGCATAGCTGGGGAACTACGACCCTGCTCCCCAGCTTCACAGTTTGCTTGAAACTTCTGTTTCAGAGCTGGTGACAATTCAGTTACTAATCAACCATTTACTGTTTGGTCTTCACTCATCTCTTGAAGTCTACCTTTTCCTTGATAAGACTGACTAACATTTATTAATTTTAACTAGACCTGTTCAAAATACATAACATTTTCTAGGAATATCCTGACATTTTGTTGAGAAGCAGGAAGAAGGAAAAACTAATTTGCATTTTAAAAATTCCCCTGCAACATGTCAAACAAATCTAAATATAGGACATCAGAATCTTTAGCAACACTGGAATTTTACATTGTAAAAATATTTATACACTGTATACTAAATATTACATTCTGATACTGTATTATGAATACAATGCTGCTAGTGCAATATGAGGACAAAATATAAAAAAAAAATTGGAATTGCAAACCCCAACTAAACATTTTAGCTACAGAGGTAAATATATTTTGATATTTGGAAAACAGTTTCTTTCAACACAAGGATGTATCTTGATTAAGTGTTTTTATTGTATTTTGGCAACTTTCAATTTAACAGGTCTGTGTTTATCTTACATCAATCTCTTCTGTCAAAAAATTATCTGTTCTATTTCCAGTGTACAACACCAGTAATTCTAACACTCATGAGATTCTTCACATTTCTTTGCCAGACCGTTTCTTAGAAATTGGAAATGACAGATGGGATTTGTGAGAGAAAAGGATATTTTCTGAACACACAGCCCAAGGGCATGAGAAAAAGTCAACATCTTCCAAAGAGATTTTCACTAGCTATTGCCTTTGTTTTCTCTGTAGACCCTCTCATATTGTTAAGCCTGAGTCATCTTCAATTGTTGTCCATGAGTACATTTTTCAAAAAAAAAAGATGTCCTTAATAAAACCTTTGGGGAACCCATGGCTGTAATGAAAGTGTTCTTTACATTAATCAAACAGTAACAAAGATGATCCATCTATCATCCTGGACTCAGATCTCAAAAGTGGTTGAAAATCTGTAAAACACCAGTGAAAATAATTTGTTTTGTGTCAGTATGAATGCAATGAAAAGTAGAATTAGGATCTTATTAAAAAAAATTTTCACATCTCCAGCCACAACTGGTTTCTAACTGCAGCACTGCAACATCAATGACTGATATTTACAGTATGTAAATGTTACAATTGTAAGGCCAGAACAAAAATTGAGGTACCTCAAACATGACACATCTCTATATGTTAATACACCTTGTACATTAATATATTTTTTATGGGAACATCTGAATTTCATCTTCTGGAAACTAATTTCTTCTGCAACACCGCAACAGAATGGTCCACCACCCCTGTATATCAGTTCAAATGTGGGTATCCGGATGGAGTATAATTTAAATTCGCTGTGTATTCTTTCTTTAACTTGAATAATGCTGTTAATCCCTCTTTTTCCACCCCTCCCTAGATTTAATTTTTGAAGAAGTTGGCACTTGTTGGGTTTTTGCCTAAAACATAACATTCCATCAAAATGGATGATTTTTGACAAACTTATAAATATGTAATCGTTGCACACATATTGTGGAAAATTCTTCTCTTAAATTGAGTCATTATTTAAGTTAACAACTTTACCACTGTGTGTGCTGTATTCCACAACTATTCTGTTTCAGGCTACTTTTTATGACAGTAAGTTGGTTTTTAAAGGATGAAAAAGCTTCCAAATGAGTATTTCAAAAAGCAGGTAAACATTCTGTAGACTGTAAGTGCAGAATGTAAACACAAGCAGGTCCAGAATTTTTCACAACTTTCTGCATATTTTAAATAACTGAGAAAGAGGTATTCCCTTGTTTTTTTACCATAAACTCATTACAAAGAGTTCTCTCAGTTTAAATAAAGAAAATTATTGCAGTCATTTTGCTCTTTTTTCTGCTCACAAATTGCTTTCAAGATGATCCTGGTTTTCCTCAAATATATGCACTACCTCTACTTATTATCTATTGGTACTACAATTATGCATGCAGGTACTATTGAATCATTGGGGGTTTTTTTCACGTGGTTGGAAAATTATTCCAGCAATGAGCAAGAAGCAGCTAAGAATGCATAGCAATCAAGAGCAAGGACAGGACGGGAGAGACATCCTGCAGGAAGACTTGGATAGTCTGGAAGAGTGGGCTGACAAGAACCTTGTGAAGTTGCACAAGGACAAGTGCAAGGTCCTGGGAAAGCAAAGTGGAGGAGTGCACCACAGGTTGGGATCTGCCTGTCTGGGGAGCAGCTCTGTTGAAAGGGACCTGGGGGCTCTGGGGGAGAACAGCTCAGTACGAGTGAACGCTGTGTGCTGCGGCAAAGAGAACCCACAGGATGCTGGTCAACAGGGGCATCACCAGCAGAGAGAAAGAAGTCATTGTCCCACTCTGCTCAGCACTTGTCGGGCCACATCTGGAACACTGTGTTCAGTTTTGATCCCTGCTCTGCAGAAAAGCTGGTATTTTATGACTTTATGATTCATGCACTAAAAACTTTTATCCACATGGCAACCTGTATATTTTTTATGTGAATTACAACCATTTATTCTGCTTGTAAATAAAAGTCATGTGAATGTGTGTCTGCAAGGGGAGATGTATGGATAATTCCAATAGCTCTGGCATCAAAAAAATTTGAATGAATAGATACTCTAAGCCCAGCACTGTCACTACACATTTTAGAGTTGCTGAGCCACTAGAAATTAGAGGTTATGAGGATGAAAGTGAAAACATCCATCTGAAGTTACCTCTGGGACAGCACAGTATCTCTGAGGTTGCAGCCTGTCTCACTCATTGCCAGGCTCGTGATCTGGTTCTGCAGGGTCCAGCTCTGCAGACTCGTGTTTCACCACTGTTCCACATTTAAAAGGGATGTCTCATGTCTCCGCAATGAGGAAAAATTAGCACTGAGGCCTGTGTTCTGTGGCACAATGATGCTGTGTCTCAGATTGCTACATCTGCTCTGCACGCTCACGGAACAAGTCAGCCTCTGCCCAGAAGGAAACAGAAATCACTGATTTCCTCTTGCAAGTCGAAGGATAAAGGCAGAAAGAAGACTCAGCCTAATATTGTGCATATTCTTTGACCACACCTAGAGTCCAAAACAGGTTGGCTGCTGAGCTCACCACCACCTTCCCCATCCTTCACTCAGGTGAGCATCTCCTTTCTCCCCAGCCTTCCCTGAAGGCTCTCAGCAAAAGCCATCACAGCTGCCAGAGGATGGAAAAATCACCAAAATAAACACTGCTCCCACACATCTCTCGTCTGTCTTCCCACACATCGTGGGCATTAGGGAAAGAAATTTTCATTTGTCACATTGGGAAAGCTTTTTTCTTCTTAAAAGTGTAAAGTTCAATACATACTGCCAGCTGTGGGATGTTTCAGTTGAACAAAATAGTTTCTTTGCTGTGGACATATAAATAATCTTACTAAGTGAAAAACATGAAGTATACATTTTATCCTTCCCAAACTATGTACGCTTCTTACCGTCAGGTGAACAACTTTATTCTGTTTGGAACCAGCAGTGAACTTCCTTGTGTGTGCGGTCTCTGGTGTAGGAAAACAAAAAATTAGTTAGTTAGAAGAAAAGAGATTTATTTCTCCAGATTAAGCTTGTAAAGTTTTTCTTCCCTAAGAATATGAGTCCATTTATTTGGTAATCTTTTTATTTTTCTCAGATTATATGTTCTCAGCAGTATTTTGGAAGGAAATTTGGTGGTGCACAGACATTAGCATAATAATGCAGCTTTATTTCCTAAACCTTCCCTGAAAATTCAGGTGTTATAGTCTCAGCATTTCTACAGCACAATAAATTCCCTAAGAACACCACAGGGTTTCATACACTAGCTCCTTGCTAGAAAAAGGAAATTGGGTGCCCAGAGCTGAGGGTCATCAGAAAGGTACTATCAGAGGAAGTACTGAATGATAAAGCTCCTTCTGGAAAAAAAGCCCACCAAACTCAGTAATCTTTGCTAAACAAAACTACCTGTCATGGCCAATGCCTCTCTCATTCATTTAATTTCTTTATGAGATCATAAAATTTGATTACATTTCTTTTATCTTACCTTGGACCATGGCACTTGCTGTATGAGGGAAAACATTGATTATCCTATGCAGTTGTTCAGAGCAGCAGCTTTGAGTGTCCTACCATTGCTAACATATCTATCAATCCTTCTGCAGTGACTCAAAATCTTGCAAAGTAGAAATTAAGTAGTGAAAATATTTCCTTTTTCCTGTTTCATGGTCTCTAGCTTTGGCCTCCTCGACCTGTTTCCCTTTGTGAAATGAACATATAGTGATTTAAAGCTGGAGAGCAGGCACCTAAGAATTACCAGTTAAGCAGCTGGACTACACTGCATATTTTTACCACCACCCATTACAGTTAGGACTTTTTAGCCACATTGATATATCACCATCACTCTGAGTTTTAACAGAGATACAGACACTCCAATATAAAGCTGCTTATTAATAGGACAACTTGACCTTCTCATACAACAAATGCTCTTTTATACTAATACAGTTGCAGAAGGTGAACACCAGTGTCACTGGTAATACCAAGCTTTAAAGCTGGAAAATGTTGCCTGATGCCCTCTTGCCAAATCTGTCCGTAAGAAAGAAAAACTAATGCAATGACACCTTAGTTTTTTCCATGAGTTGGGGTTTGGACTGCATTTTCCAGCTCTGCATCTCCCCACCACCACAGCACTTGCTCAGAGTGACACAGAGCACAGTAACAGCTACTTAAGGAGCACATGGGTTAAACCTGCTGAGGTTTTCTGGCTCACTCGTGGGAGATTCTCCTTTCACTGCTTTCCTGGCTCTCATTCTGGGTGGAGCCAAGCAGTGGTGGATATACCAGTTCTTCACTCAGGCTTGCTCTCACTGCCCTCCTGCATGCCAAGAACAGGAGCTTCTTAGACAAGCCTTCAGTTCTGGCTTCAGCATCCTGCTCCATATTGCATGAATTTGCATGCATTGGCTTGTGAACCAAGCATTGCAAGTGACAGCAAAGTCTCCAAAAACAATAGTTGTGGCAGAGGATGTGAGGAATAAGAGTGACTGACAACAGTCTGCAACCTCACACTTCTATGCACAAAAAAAAAGTCCCCATTCATTTTGTCTTATCTGACAGCCCCAGCTTTACAGTGTCTGGAAGCCAGAGGAAGGGATCAATACACATTTGCTGACAACTGGCATTTTGGTTTAATCCATTCACTAATGGTTATGTTTTGATGTTTTTATATGGGTCTGAAATCATAAAGAGAAGGCCAGCTAGCCCTTTACAGCACTCATGGTTTAAACAGCAGGAACACTGCTTGCTGCAGAGGAGATTTCCAGTTCACACTGGCAAAGTCCACCCTGGTGACAGAGACACAATTGTCATGTTCAAGTTAAAAGAAATTTATACTGCAGGTAGGCTTTTAAATAGAGAGAATGTAATTTATTAGCACAAATTACAACCCCGAAGGAAACAAATAAGCTTTCAAGGAAATAAACTGTCTTCTAAATGTAGTAGACAAAGCAAGAAGAATTGTGTGCTTGTAAATACCACTTGGAGCCTGGATGTTGAAGTTGCTGTGTAGAATTATCAGCTTGTTTTAATAAGTTTGTGGTTGAGCAGTATCCAAAAGCCAATGAATTCACATGAATTCATGTCTATGCTGTATTCTTTTAGTTTTCTTTAGGGACAGGTACATAGAAAATTTCTATAAATCTTACATCTTACAAACTTAGCCTGAGAGAATTGTTGGTTATGTGCGCCCAAATTATCTGGCTGTGTTTGTAATAAAGACATGAGGTTTCAAGAAAGAATGAGCAAAAAACCCCTCAATCTCAAATGTTTAAACCAGTTCAGAAACTTTTATTCTAGCCAAACTGCCAAACAAACATAGTCAACAGATTCACAGTCAAGTTACAGACAGCAGTGTTTGGTGAAACCTCTTGAGATGCTCACCCAAATTGCTGGAACTCTTTCCTTCAGCTACCTCTTACCCCCTTCAGATACCCCTTTCCTTCAGCTACCTCTTACAGCTGTGTTTGGTGCCTGGTGTTTATAGGGCATCAGTCACTGTGATATTGTGGTATGGCTGAAAACCAAAGACAAGGAGTGTTTGAAAAAGTTATTTCCATGAAAATGAAAAGTTGTTTTTTTTGTGCTCCCAGATGACTCTAAGACTGCCTCAGTTATAATACCTGTGCTTTACCTGTGCTTTTTTAATGTTTTTGTTTCAGGTTGGGTTGGGTTTTTTGTTAGATTTTTCAGGTTCACAGTCATATTGCCATTTTCTCTTACTTACACAAAAATGTCTCCATAAAAACCTTATTCTCCAATCTTAAGATCCCTTTGGGCTGTATGAGAACTTTCATTCCAATTTCTAATTTCAGTAAAAGCACTGCACAAAAGCTGTTGAATTATTCAGAACTATATGTAACTGGTACAAATTATCTAGGCTCTGTCTAGTTTAATTAAAGGTAAATCTCAGCAGACATTGTAACTGCAATGAGAGAGTAAACAGGAAGAGTTAAACAACCTGTACATGGAAGATAAATAAAACCCTCACCTTCTGTAGATAGCTTTTCCCCTGCATTTGTATCAAAGCATCCACTATTAGTTTACCTAAATTCTGTTCATTTAGAACAATCTATGCCATTATATGTAGGACTGATTTTTATGATGACCCAGCAGAAATTGATGGTTCACAATAGCTTGTCAGAACAAGAAATTAATCAACTTATTGTTTATCTCAGACCTGGTCTCCCTGAGGCACAAAAAAGCTGGAAGCACCTGCCTTAGGAGGCCTCAGTGTGGCTGTGTTGCAACTGAGGACTATAAACCTGCCGCAGGATTACAGCTATGACCCTGTCAGATCCAAGGAATGTGGACATCTGAATTTGGGGTGTTTTGCCTCAGACTGAATCCCACCACCTTGTTAGTGTCAAGAGGGGCTGCAGGTCTGTCCTGGGCAATTGGCCAGGAACTGAGGGGAATATTTACATCCCAAAGAACTGAAGTTGAAGAAGCGTGTGAAGCACAGCTGACTGTGAAGAACAGCTGCTCTTGTTATCACCAGAAAATTCAACTGAATTAATAAAACTTCTAACAACTGCCATAAGCAGATGTTAAAAGCAGGATCTCTTGGGAAATGTAAAGCCAATGATACCTACAGTATGCTGACTGAAATGAGATATCTGTTCATGAGCACTCTTGGGCTAAGTCCACCATAAGAAAGAGCTCGGTAACTTAGCTAAAAGCAGTTACTAAGGAACGTTCCCTTTTACCTTTGAAAGTATCACTTCTGATCCCATTTTCTGGGATGTTTGCATGTGTGATGGTATAACCATTCAGCTCCTACGCAAACGGAGCCCAAGAGAAAGAGTTGTCTTCTCCCAATGCCATTCATGCAGGTGTCAATAGGATGGTAGAAGTGAAAGAGACCTCAGCCATGGGTAGAGCCAGGCCACCTTCACAAGGTGCAATCCATTCGGGGATTCCATCTGGCTTTCTCGCACTGCCTTGAGAAGATGGCATAGAGGCCTCGTGCTCTCAGAGTAGACTGGGAAAGCAATATTCATCCTTGCTTCTCTGCTGGTGGGATGAAGTGATGGATTCTCAATTGATTTTTGTCCACAGCAAAGCACAGTGGTGATCTTCTCCAAATCAGATGTCACACTCTGAGGGGAATTTGGGTGAAGTTCTGCCAGCTTGACTGACCATCTCTCATTTGTATTGAATTTAAGGAGTAGGTTCACTTGCCCACACACAGGCACCTGGAGCCATTTGAGATGCTTCAGTTGTATCCTGCTTGATTTGCAGGTGTCAGAAAAGTACAGAACTCCAATTATCCTTGTGTCATCTTAGTCAATCTCATTCCAATAGCTCAGATGTCCTTGGGCTCCCCTGGCAGGAGAAGCCCCCAGTTTAGGAAGGGTAGGTAATGCCATAAGAGGATAGAAACCCTACTTAACTGATCTTTTATAAAGCTGCAATTCCATGTTCTTGCTATCAGAAGCATTAGACAGCATTCAGGCTGACCCGTTTTTGAAAGCTAAAATATAAACAGATTTGTCCAAAATATTTATTAGATTGCCTAAAATTTATAGAACTTCTGGGAAATAAACCTATTTATGAGCAGTTTACAAGCAGAGTGGGGAATTAACTTCCTGAAGCCTTGGAAAGAAAAGCACTTTTTAAAAAGAGCATAGAAGAGGAACAGAAATACTAGTCATGTCTCAGTGTTTTGTGGAAAAATAACATGTGGAACAAGAAAAGGTGGTGTATTTCCTTCTTTTAAGGATGCTATTACCCTACAAAATACAATATTTAGTATGGTCTGTCAGGGAAGACTACTGCCAAGATTTGTAATGAAGGAGATTATTCCCCATGCACAGAAATTTTGGATGTCTTTGTGGCAGTGAAGAATGGATGTAAGCAAGACTTGGAATACACCAGATAACTGAAATAAATGCAGAACAGGTTGCTGCTGCCCACTATAACTTAGTTATAATCTAAGCAGCTGGGCAGGGATGAACGGCAAGAGTGTAACTCAAGACTCCCTCTCCATTCAGGGAATATGTTTTGGAACAACACTGGGCAACATAAAATACAATTACCACAGGCTTCTTTCTCCCCATCTGAGGAGTGAAATGAATGACATCTTCTTTGTCTCAGCTGTTGCCCTGGGAGGTAGCAGAGGCCGAGTCCTTGGGACAAAGGCTAAAATTGTTGGGTTTTTTTACTACAGACTAGTTTTACTGGTTTCCAGCTAGTGAGAGCTGAAAAGGCTATGCTTTTTGAAGTGTGATTTTTAGGAGTTAATATTTGCTTTTGAAAGTCTGTAATTCTGCAATAATAATTACTTTTATCTGAACTAATGCTACAAGTCAGTCCTAGTGGCCAGAGCTATGAATATATTACTAGGACTGACATTCTGTCTATCTATTATCATCCATACCAGCATGAGAGTGGGCATGTGAACTCACCCCCACTTGCACAGTAGTGACCCTTACCTGTGGTGTCACACCATTGTCTTGGACACAAACATGGCATCCAGTGTTTTCAAACGTGTGTTTAAAGGTAGATATCCGAAATCCTTATCTAGACAGATCAATTATTCTATTTTGAGTGGTCTGCCACCAACAGTTTTTATTCTAATGAGGAAATCAGTCTGCTTTTACCAGACTGCCAAAATACAAGGTTAAATGCCCAGTGTCACATACCTGTGCATCAAGACTTGGCTTCTGCAAGTCTGATTGCTTTCTATGCAAGTAAATAGCTTTGCCCCACCCTGTAACTTCATATAAGTATTAAGAGGTACAAGGAAAATGAAGGTGCAATGTTTATGTTTAAAAAGCTAAATGACTAGTATATCTATCCTGATAGTTGTTTAAAATCACATATATAAACACTTCCTCATCCAGTTTTCCTGTCTGCATTAGTATATTTATGTTCAAACATAAGTATCTGCATTTTTAAGTACACATGTTCTCTCATCTTGTACAAGTGCTGGAAGTGCTCCCATACCTTGCAGAGGAATAGAGTATGTGGGTGGCAATTTTCTCCAAACATTTTATCAGGCAATTTTCAGACAGCTTGGATTATGGATTTTCTTTCCTTGCTAAAGAAGAACAACAATAGTGCTATCAAAGCTATTAAAAGATAATAGCTGATACCTACAGAGCTAGAGAGGTCTGGGAAAGTGAGAGAAAAATAGTTCTGGTCTAGGCAACTGAGACTAATCCTGTAGTATGCTGAGCTACCCCAGCTCTTCTTTCAGTAGTGGACAGAGGTCAGTGCCTTGCAGGCCAGGCTGGCTGCTGTCAGTGAGCATGAATTTCAGTTCTTGGTACCTGATCACTGGCTGGTACCTGGATCACCATGGCTGGCTGCAACAAGGCACGGGAATGGCCCTGGATCAGTGGTCTCAGAAACCCAGACTTTATCTGTTCAAGGAAAGTAAGAGAGACCCGCTGGGTGCAGACAGGTTGGAGATGGCTGTCCCCACTGAGCCACATCCCTGCAAGGAGGGATACGCAGCAGCTCAGCTGGCTGAGCCCAGCCTGTGCCAACCTGAGCAGCTTTTGCATAAGCTGCTACATCTGCAGACACCAAGGCACAGCACAGCTTGGGGTTACCCCTTTAGTTTGTGGTTCTCCGTACCATTCTCTCACATTGATGTACTGCTAGAAATTGAAACACAAATAAAAATTATTCACCCGTTACCAAAAGGAAAGTAGCCATGATTGTACAAGAAAGTAATGAGAAGAGCTGGATCCTGATCCCCCAGACCTCTGGCCTAAGCAAGAGATGGCCCTCTTTCTAATATGCTCTTGTTACTGTTCATTAATACAGATAATAGAAGATACCTGCTTATCCGATGTATTAGTGAAGAATGAAGAAATCACAAATTTACCAGTAAGGCTGGTGTGAAAGAAATTGCAATTTTTGATGGTTTATGATAAAGAAATTATTGAACAGGTAAAAACAGTTTCCTGAATTTGTTTATTAAAATTAAAGAGCCACAGGAAGTGGGGGCATGGAGTTGAAAATATTGACTGTAAATAGAACTTGATCAACAGGGAAAAGTCCCGCTGTATTTTTGAGCTAACAAAGCCCTTATGCCCTTCAGAAATAACCTGTGCATATCTTCTTAAACTCTGCCGTTAAAACTTGAAGCTTAGTGCCATGTCTTGCAAAAAGGCATCTATCTTTGAAATGACAGAGGGTGCTCCTCTTGGTTCAGTTCAGAAGAACCCAGGTCTTGGGTCTCTGTCACACCTACAGCCACGCACCCTCGGGTTCACCAAAGGCCATTACTGGATACCAACATATGGCAACTGAGTGTAGCCCTAAGATTTGACCTGGAAGATCCTTCTTGCAGATCTTCTACAAGTTTCCCCTGGGATTTGGGTTAAACTCTTAAGTTAGTTCCTGTAAAGAGACTCAATTTCCATTAACTTCAGTAGGAACACTGATTCTTAAAGAATGGGTTTCAGCTAACCTAATTTAGGTACCTTCTCTGTGCCTGCAGTTTATATGCCTAGTGAATAAGTTCTCCAGAAATCCAGGCAGACAGCATCTTCCTTTGAAGACATCTCACCACCGACTGTATGAGAAATATCAGATCTTTTTTTAGGATAACTGGTTTGCTTTGGTATTTAAAATGCAGCACATTAGATGTCTGCAGTTAGATAGATTGGATTTGATAGTTTAGGTACGTGGATGTGAACTGTATGATTTAAGTTTAAAAAACCCCAAGATGCACAGACTTTGCGGTTAACTTGTGCATGCATTTCTGAGCATAACTGGAGAAGCTGTATGCCCAAATGTCCATTTCAGCAAACACAGCCTTTTGGTGGTGCAGATATCCAGATTATAGGAAAAAGGGCAGTGAGTGGAATTTATGGCAGACCACTGAAGCTGTTGGCAATATTACACAATGTGTCTAATTGATATGATAATATTCACATTACCTAATTGCATGATAAACCAATGTTTAGGAAATACACAACTCTTCAAAAAGAAAGTGAGCTATTAACTGAAAATTATTATTGTAATTTAAAAGCACCATCTCTGTTCATCAAACTAATTCTTTTCCTTCTATTATCCTATTTCAAAAAAATGGAAACAACATGAAATTTTCAGTGTGCACAGTGATCTACTCATAAGCAGAGCAAACAGCAGACTACGGGAGTACAGCAAAAATGACTCTGGATTATACCAAAGAGTATCTGAGAGAACCACGATTTTCTTAATGGAACATACAGAAACAATATGGAATTTAACAAACAACTTTTCCACTGTGAACTGGTCTCCTAGCTGTACTTGAAAGTTCAAAGAAGAATAAAGTCTAAGCTATGCTACCTAAGCAAAAAGTTCTCCAACACTGCAGTAAACACAGATGAAAGATTTGGGTGTTTTATCCTTCATTCTCATATCAAAAGCAGTTGTTTGGTCTATGCTCTTCAAAATTTGTGACTCGGATTCATCTCACCTAGCTTTAGACATTTGCAGTTTCGACAGCTACATCTGAGCCCAATGCCTTTGGCTGGCTTTGTACTCAAAGGAGAGCAATAGGTAATCTAAAGTGCAATTTGGCTGTCCTATTTAGGAGGCCTAATTTTAGGTTAAGATGAATCATATTCCAGAAGTGTCTGTGTCTCTCCACCAACTAGAAAGAGAGCTCAGATGTGAAATTTCTACATCTCATTTTTTAAGTCAGAGAACACTGCTTTAGAAACTGAATCTTGATGCCTGCGGACTTTATTTTATGCTGTGCAAAAAGGGAGAAAAACAAAGTTTAAAAAAAAAAATCTTGTGGAGGCTGATACAGCTTTAGAAGACTGAAGGCAGCATTGAATCAGTCTGGAGCAAAGGTAAGCTGGCGTTCAGTGTCACATTAATAAACAAGGGAATTCCACCTCAAGAGACCTTGGAGGGAATTAGTTTGTGCTTAAGACTTCTCTGTCATCAGGGAAGCTTCTCCCATGGCCATACCATTGATCTCTGAGCTACCAGGACTTTCAGGAGCAATTTTGGCTTCTTTCTGCCTCAGCATTAGTGACAGGAGTATTTCAGGTAAGGCATCAGCTGAACGGCACAACAAAGGGCATAAACAATCAAAGCCCTTCAGGAGCTTGCTTTACAAGTTTCCCATAAATCCCTTTTAAATCTTCAGTCTAATTACATTGGGTCAATTTTTGCCCCCAAGTTCCTCGTACCTTAAACACAAATAAACAGGAGGAGCGCCAAACCTGTTCTGCATAAGATTTTCATAGATGAATTTTGCATTGTATATAGTAAAAGCCCCTGCCTTTTTCCCTTCCTCAAATATACACTACTAAAGAAATTTCTCAAGGCAAGGGAAGTGCTGACTATGCTCCTCTGGCTCCTGCGTGCTGTAGCCACCTCTGTGCACGGAAGGTGTGGTGACAGATGATGCTCCATAGCTGGGACTCGAGCACAGCAGGAGTACTGAGCATAGGGTGTCCTGTGGCCAAAACCTGCTGAAGTGCAAGTCTAACAGATCCTAATAAAATCCTTTTTTGGTTAGGAATGAAGCTAAAGAACAGATTACTGTCCACGAGAAGAAACTGAAACTCCAGAAATTGCATAATTAAGACTATTCTTAGGCTACAAGTAAGGAGTACTAGTGTACTGTTGCTGGGTGACATGTTTCTACATTACAACCCTGCTCCTGTCTTTACCAGACTACATCCTTTAGATGAGAAATAGGCCAATATGATTGAGTTTTACAAATCAAGGCATGTACTTGCATTGGCTGTCAGCACAGTAATTCTGATTTTTCTGCCTGTAGCTGCTGTAAAAAAAAATGGATACTGCAACCCCACCAGAGTCAGCCAAAAGGAGTCTCTTGCAGTAATTAGTCCAGCCCAAGAAACAGTAAAGAAACACGACCATCCCAGCAGGGAAAAAGTTGTCCTTGTTCTTTTCATTCTTCTTCAGCCAAAACATTCAAAACATAGTTCTTCTGATATATAAAGAACAACTATCAGCGACAAACGCCATCCCCCTTATCTTCTTTCCATTTTACCTTCTAAATGGTCTATTCTATTTTATGACACCCAATTACAAGTTCCTGTTATTCTTTGAATTGCTGTAAAACTGAGCAGTGTCCATGTGTTCAGAGCAGCTTGAAATTAGCATGCCTTGATCTTAGAAACTGCAGTCTATTAAAAATATGGACATATGAAAGCACAGCATCTGGAAACCTGCATATGTTCGTCTTGCACTGTGGATTTCAAATGCCAGGGTCAAATGACTGCTAGAGATATTTCGTAAAAGAGCTTATATATGTTACCACTCTGGCATAGAACTGCAGAGAATTTTCATACATTCTTGGAAAATATTATATTACTTCACACTTACCTTTTATGCTCTTATTATGAAAAAGATGAGGAAAATATAAAGATTTTTTTTTAATCTAAGATTTGCCTTATATAATCACTCTGTTGGATTTTGTAATTAGGCTTATAGCCATAGCTCCACTAAAACTGTGGAGATATGAACATGAAAATTTTAATCCAAACTCAGATGTATTTTGCTGTGCAAATTGTCTCATTTTGTGATGCTTCCTTCAAACCAAGGGCCTGCTGGAGAGCCATTTCTGCTTAAATGCATTTTTATTCTATGCCATAAAAAGTGTAAGAAGGAAAGCTTCCACAGGAATTTAAAGTATAGACTAAGACAGGGCTTATACCTGTTTCAAAAAAGAAAATCCTGAAGTGGACTACATAGTTTTCCTCTTCATACAGCTGTCAAGGCAAAGACAGGTCTCTATTTCATCCAGATTCTCATTTAAACAAATATGCTGCAGTAGCTGAGGGCTGGTTTCCATTTTAAGAGCAAATATTCTGTCAATAACAACCTTATAAATGAATAAGAGCTTCTCTATTTGTATTAATCAAAGTAATTGAATCACAAAATGTAGCGCTAATGAGTAGACACAGAACTATAGATTCTAGCAGATCTGAAGTGCTTTTGGAAGTGGCAGTACCAAAGTAAAAAAATTTTAATTATTCATTCTGCTGTGTACAAGACTTAAAAACAGTATTAGGTAACACAACAAATTCAGCTCAGTGCTTTCACTTGGCTATTTTAGGGATTAATTTGGCCCAAAGGCTGGGATTTAGGCCCACATTTAGACACCTCTACTGTAAGAACAAGTGTTCATAGACAGGGAAGGTGGCTGAAAACACTGTAGTCAGTAGAGATTTATGATAGCTCATCATGCCCATGGCCCAACCAAGTGCAAAGAAAGAGCTGGGAAAGATCTGTTCCTTTCTGCATACAGCTGCTGTGGCCAGGAGGGCATCTCAGGGCATCACAAACATCTCAAAACCTATGTTTAGACAGTTTCTTAGTCAAAAGAGTTAGTGATGTTTGACTGAGCTGACTCACGTGTCAACTTTAGGATGGCATGAGTCACCCTCCAGATTCCTTTGAAGGCTTTGAGTACTTCCCTGTTGACTATAGGACTAGAGTAGGATCTTAAGCACCTGGCATATAGGAAGATACCTGCACTGAAGATGCCTGCATGGATGCATCTGAAGTCAGTTAAATGTCTCCATAGATACATACATTTTCCCTCTAAACACAGAAAAAGCTTTCCTCATTGGCCTAGACTGGATATCTGATACGTGGACAGCCAAGATGGTGAGTTGAACCCCACACTCCCACTGCCATATACTTCCTAGTTTAATGTAAGTACCCTTTATGTCAGGCACTCTTCTTGTAGAAATGAGAAATTTTCTAACAACATTATTATGCTATTCTCTAGCAAAAATAGTGGAATTGTGGAAATATTGTCTCCTATCAGGTACCTATCAGGTACCAGAGCAAGCTCAGTTCAAAAATCCAAAAGCTGATTCAACCCTCATGTCTGTGCTGGTACCAGGAATCTGAATTTTTGGTTTAGACATAAAACTGAAAAAAATGCTGTCCAAACGCCATTAATATATTTGTTAGCTCTAAGCTGAGTTTCTAAATGCTTTTCTGTAATAATCATGGTTCCATTGTTCTAGACAAAACATAGATGTGCAATCAAATTTTCTTTTGATTATAATATAGCTGTTACCAGATTTTATTTATTACCTCCAGAAGAGTAGTCTGCTTCACATGATTTTAACCACTGAAGATAAACAGGAAAACCTGGAAGATTTATTTGACATCTTGAGTTTAATTACTCCCCACATACTGCATTCTCTCTCTCTCTCATAGACCTGACCAACTAAGACTATTTTTATCTAGGTGTTAAAAACTTGATGGAATGCTGAAGAAGGTTTGTTTCCTCAGAGGGTTTGGCAGCTGCAATTACTTAGACCTCAATGACTCTGCAATCTGTTGTTTGCAAACAAGCAGTCTGAGTGGCAACATGCATTCTCTATACCCCACATATCTTGGTAAAATCATTCACTTTTTCTTCACAAACTGCAGCAATACTAATCTGTTGCTTCAGCTGCACTCTTCCCATGTCATAAATATTTTGACAACATCCTTTAGAGTATCTCAATCTAAAATCTCACTCAACTTCTTCTGTCATTTACTGGCATGTTTGGCTCATATCCTTATAATGGGTAGATTCTGTGCTTTCAGTAACAGGAGTCATTAGAAAATACCAATATGACCAGAAAGAAGAGAGAAGACAAAGAAGGATCGTGAAAGACAAGAGGAAAGTAAATCATACAAAAGGAGCTATAGAGATCACCCTTTCTTAGAAAAATGAAGTCAGGAGAAAAGTGGTAAAATTGAGAGGCAAAAAAATTAAAATTAGAGCTCTTTTTACTTGAAGGCTGCAATTGCCAAAAGATACTCTTAAACATGGGCTTCCATGCTATTTCTCTGTATGTCTGGTCCTCAATGCAGAGGTGATTTCCAATTCCATTGAAAAGTCAACGGCATCCTGCGGGCACTCAGGCACCCTTTGCAAAAGATAATGAAAAGAATGGGTTAGTTTGGCTTAGATATCCATTTGTTTACTAAAATGCTACATGTGGTCCACAAAAGGAATCAGAATAATAATTAAGAAAATGCTTCATCAGCAAACAGGAGAAAAAGCAGTAAGAAGATCTTCACCAGCATCTAGGGCTGACTGATGCGAGAAATGGTTTACACTACTGCACAAGCAATACTATGTTTTTGCTTCTTATTCCTGTACACTTGTAGGACTGCCAGTGGTATGCCAAAGAAAGTGAAGAAATACCTACTTGGAAACAATTCTCTGGAGACTTCAGCCATCCACTTTGCTAAGGAATAACTCATGTGAGAGTACAAAACATTCCTGCTGCTTGTGGCATTACTTCAAGTACTAATGGTCTTATAAGTCTATCTATTATAAGTCTGTCTATCCATGTTCCAGTAAAGGGGCTGTTGGTTTTTCTGCACAGTGACAACGTGTTTTGAAGTTGGAAAAAAAAAAGAAAGAAAACACCTTATTGAATGCTTACTGAAAACGTAACAGAAGGCTAGATTTTGTGCTCACTTCTACAGGAAAGTAAATACGAGCAAAGTGCTCTTCCCCTGCATTTACTGCAGCAGTGATCAGGTTCCTGGGTAGTGAAACACAAAAATTTGCAAGGTTTCCTATTGCTTATCCATTCTTAGAATGGGAAAGAAGGTGCCATGTAGAACAGACAGGGCACTGGATCCATGCTTTGACTCCTTATCCTAAAACACGAACGAGCAAAACCTCATTTGCTGTGCACTGTATTTATTCCCTCTGCCTTCTGTAACGAGGAGGAATAATGATTCCATGCATAAAAGGGAATGCTCTGTGATATGCCTGAAGTCTGAATCCAGCTTGTTGCGATGGCTTTGCCGTTGCCAGATATGCTGAACATGCAGTGTCTCCATCTTCTGCCCTCTTTCAGGAGTCATATTTAAGCAATAATATTATTTAAAAGAAACAATTTATCTAAATTAAGGGCTAATTACCATACGTATGAATCAGCGAAGTTGGGTGTCACATGCTGTCAGTAACTTTTTACCTCAATTGGAAAGTGACTGATTGCACTAATCTGGGTGTGAAATTGTATTAATAGCCGCCAGGAGACAAAAAAAAAACCCAAACAAAATACCAACCCAAATATATCCAGGAAATTGCAACTGTGAGACTTTTGAAACTGGAATAAATGAAACTAAATTATTGACAGGGGGCAAGCCTGTGAGTAGACCTGAGCTACCTAAATTTTAGATGTATATTTACATTCATATGTAGATATTGCATTCACTTATAGATTTGTAGAGCAAAATTACCTGTGAGTATCAAGTGCTTTCCTATCTCCAGTATGATGATGGAACAGATAATTGTAAATTCCCACTTCTGAGGTGGGAAGACAAAAAAGGGATGATAAAAACCGAGCACAAAGAGTAAGTATGTTATACTTGTAATTAATATGCAATATTAAGATATGGAGTTGTACTTGCTATTACATTCTGAATTAAAACAGTGCTGATTGACAGCAAAGAAAAACCTAACTATGTTTACTAAAAGACATGAACAATGCCCTAAAAAATTAAGCAAGAATTTTTTTAAAAAGGTTTAAAACAATGCCTTGGCTTGTTTTCATTTCCTTATTCTGTATTATTACATAGGTCTCAAACAAGCACTAACCCCCTGTTAACCCAGATCTGAGCCAATGGCTGCCACGTGTTGGATGCATCATTCACACATGTTACACTGACTGGAACAACCGAGCACACCCTGTAACGTGACCTAGAGGAAGAACTTTCCTTAGCAGTGGTGCTAGGAAAGGCTTCTGCAAACAAACTATGACTATATAAATGATCTACCTCATCACAATCCATATTTCTATACTTAGATGTGAATCAATCTAATTCACGCATTTTTTTAGCAATTAAATACAGAGAACTATATATTTTGAATCATAATGAAAAGTTCAGCACTGAAGACAGTAAACTGATCTTTAGGATACAAAAATATCTCAGTTCATCTGAAAATCTGAACGAAGCATGAGCCTGAACTCATTTTTAATGAGTCAAATAGCAACAGTGCAGCTTCCCATAGCTACCATATTATTATTATTATGGTTTGTTTTGCTATCTCTGAAGATGTGTTATAACTGCACAAGCTACAGCAAATACTTGGTTCTCCTCCTGAACGCTTGCAACACCTAACATGAACAAACTGGGAAGATGTTCTCCTGGAATTAACAAAGGAGGAAAACTGCTTGGCTCTCCTTAAATCACTTTTGGGGATAAAACAGTACGTCAGTAATCAAACCCCTCCTGATCTCAGCCTGTGGGACTGCCCGTGGGTCTCCACAGCAGTCTTCTCTACTGTCCTGCCACTATCAGTCTGTCGGGAAAATGAGGGAGCTAGTGAGAGAGCTTCCATGTAAGAACTTTACAGAGACAGGGACAAAATTACTGACCACACAGCCCAGCCCAGAGGGAAACCCTCCTGTCTGCATTTCTTCAGCACGTTTCTGACTTCCACTACCCACTGCTCTCCAACAGTGGTAAAGCTGAGCAGCTGTGACCTGCGGTGGATCCCCCCCAGCAGCACCACACTGTCCTGCCCTCTGCTCCCCAGTGCACTCCTGGCTCATCCATGCACCTGTAGAAGGAGAATTTCCCACAACAATTTTGCTCAAAGCAATCCTGATGGGAATGATCCCTTCAAAGGCATGAAAGAAACATTTATTGGTGGCATTGCGAAATGTAGCCAGGGAATATAGAGGAATGTACCAGAAACTACTGAGACAGATTGGAGGATTTCACCAGATAATACAAAAAGATTCTCAGAGTTTACACAAACAGAGAGAGTGGGTAAATGCTCCACCTTTGTGCAATATTAGCCTATGATTTCTTGACTTTTACTTAAAAGCAAAAATATTGCTTAAACCTCTGCACTTGCCCACCACACGCAGAGACACATTCAGTCTCTGGAGCGCCTTTACCACCACTATTGCTTTTCCTGGGAGCGCGTGCCAGTCTGGGAGGAACACAGCACAGAAGAGTGGTTATTCAGCTTTCTCTATACATGTGCAAAATAAGACATTCATTTCACAAGCCTGTGCTGTGCCCTAATAAATACTACGATTTGAAATTTTAGCACTGATGCATGCCAAGGTTGTTTGAAGGAGATATTCACATGTGGGGCTTGATTATAGTGTTTTATCACTCAGACGAACATCTAATGTTTAGCACAGTAGTTGGAGTGCTTCTTTTCATGTCATAACAAAGGTTGCCCTCAGATAGTAATTACAGCCTTCCTAACAAAAGGAAAGGCATTTTGGAACTGCCTGAAAAGTTCAGAAGCTAGGGATGAAATTTGGAGAAAGAGTTTGCAATCACTTTGCATGTGGCAGGTAGTTTGGTGCCTGAGCTGCTGTGCAGTGAAACAGCAGAGCTTCCTTGAAAATATTCTCTCAAAGCTGGAGGCATTAAGTAAACTAGCTGAGGAAAAAAAGTTACCAGGATTACAAAAAATCACAGCAAATATTTCTGTAAAAAGTGTACAAAACCAGTGATGAATTATTATATGATCTTTTAAAAGTGTAGAAAGGCATAGTGACATGAAGATGTAGAGCAGAGCACAGAATAAGCACAAAGAGAACAAACCAGCAGAATACATTCAGAGCAAAGCTGCCCATGCTGAGTACAGTGGTTAAGAATTCGTAGCTTTGCCCTGGGGCAATATTGCCAATATGGGTTATATTTTCTAGTGACATTTCTGTATGTGTCTTATTGGGGCTTTTGTGAACTGCTAATGGTATATGTCTGTGCTTTTTGTTCTTACACAATAATAATCAGTTTGATCAAAATAATTTGGGGAGATTTATGCAGTTTAGAACACTACTGATATGCATCTTTCTCGTCTGTTTTTGAACATGCCAGGTCAATTTTATATCTGATCTTTTGGATTTCTCTTTTTTACTTCTGACTTTCAAAACTATTTATGAGTGGCCAGCAAGCTTATTAGCAAATATCTTATTCATTGCATCAAATGGAATTGCTAGTTTTACCTTTGTAACTTATCAGGGATTCTCTTTTATTTTAAGCAGTGTTATTAACACTTCCAAGGCCTCAAACTTTATCATCTGCTTCAGAGCTAGAGAGGACTGTCCATGTATAATTTTATTTTCAGTACATTGGTAAGTTCAATTTTTCCTCTTTCTCTAAGCTGGATAATAACTCTATTTATTTGCTATGTCTCCTTTCCCTACAGAGGTTAAGTGCTAAATATGCTTTTACAAACTCTATGCACTGTGTTAGCTCCTTTCTATTTGCCATGGTTTTGCATCCACTTTTTTTCTGCATTCCATTTTGTCTTCAAATTAAGGTGTCAGATTTTGACATATTTCTATGTGAATAAGTTTGATTTTTATTTTCTGTGGTGCCTAGGCAGTGACACTATGCCATGGCAGGTACTATTCAATCATAAAATTAGAGCTTCCTACCCTTTTTGAAAACATGCCTTCCCTCATGCACAGCCTCCACGTCTCCTGCTAAAGCTGTGCAGTTCTGCACTAAACTGATTAGCCTTTACAGCTTGATGCTGCATTTCATGCTTAAATGAGCATTACTTTATTAATATGTGTGGTCACAGAGATAGTTTGACACCCTTCAGGATATGTGATGGTTGTTTTCCCTTTGCTGTGAAGGTTGAAATAGTCACCCTTCTGCGATTAGGTAGCAGATGAAAGGTATTTTCCAATGCTTTGAACCAGTTAAGAATGTACCACGGGAAACATGCAAAGGGGAGGAATGAAGACAGGAGGAACATAGGCTGTCCCATCAGAAACAACCTAGGATGAAGTCTGCTGGGTAGCAAGGCACAACATTTTTCTTGTATATCCTTGAGCCAACAAGAGCTCTTGCATGTGCTCTCATCGTGCTGATGGCACAAGTTCCCAGCTGCAAGACTTGGAGGGAGGGAGAGGAGAACAGTCAATACACTGAATTTGTGGCATCTGGGAGAACAGGGATAAGCAGGGGCTGAGGAGCAGTGCAGCTGCAACATCCCATGCAGCTGGAGGTTTATGAGTTAAAACACAAAAAACTTTAAAAGCCACAAACTAGGCTTTCTTGCTATGATGACCTAAAAGCACTGTGGTAAAAATCAGGACCTTTTTCATCTGGGAAGAGGATCTTGATTTTTGAGAGTGTTTCAGGATCTGGGTACTGATTACAGGCTGTACCTGTAGGGAAATATCTCCAAGGAGCAACCATAGGGAGCAATTCTTCAGGAAAGGAGGGGGTGACACCCACCACCAAAATTGCTTTCTACCAACAGGTCCTCCCACTTAAGACAAGCAGTTGGTCAAAAGTCTGTGGCCATGATGGTGCTATATAGTGCTTCTTTGCCTCCTGCTTGCTTTTAGGGAATATGTGAGCTTTTCTTTCCTAGGCACAGGAGGGGCTGTCTGCTCCTCCTTAAAAGTGCCCTTCAGCCAGTGCTCTCTCTGAAAAGCACACCAGGATTTTTCTCAGAGGGTTTTCTTCCCCACTGCCTGTGCTCAGGACCGGGGCAGCTGTGCTGTCTCCTCTGGTCCGATCTGCCCCTCCCACCTCAGTACGTGCAGGTCCCAAACCAGCTCCCTGACCACCCATGGCTTTGTGGCAGCAGGGTTGTGGCAGGACCTACCAGAATTTAACTGCTCCTTGTAACCCTCTAAAACAGAGGAGAGTGGGCACACAATCCGCAGCAATGTATGAATAGCATACACGATGTCATGAGAGCACCAGGAGGATGTCGCACACATTATATAAACTGCAAAGCTTCTGTAGGAGGAAGAAAGAGACCCCTTAGAGACTTCATTTATCCTCTCTCCTCCAGACCATGCAGTACATGCACAATTGCCCCTGCTGACAAGCCTCATGGCTTGGGTTCAGGTGTGTGTTAGCAATGCACTTTGCAATTAAAATAATGGGTTCAGACCCACCACGTGAGCCTGTCATAAAACAAGAAATGGGCCATATAAATTTTGGGTTGCTCTGGAAATAAATTCTGTGTTTCTACCAACTTGTCTTACCCTGTTTTTCTCTTCATCCTGTGGAATTAGTATCAACAAATCATAATGTCCTTCTGTGTTTCCCACTTCTTATACAGTTGTCTTCTTTGGTATCTAAGCCAATGATCTGAGGAAATAATTGATGTTCCTTGAAAAACATTGAACCTACAGATAAGAAGGATTTTTTTCTCAGAGATTAGACATGTTTGCTGCAATTATAAATAGATGGTTTTAGCAAATAACTTGGAAAATGTTTCCAGCAAATGTGGGGATCAGTCACTCACTGTCACCAACCAGACATTTCTGCATGACAGAGTGGAGGGTCAGGAAATCCACCTGGGCAACATAAACAGCCCACCACCAGCACCAGGGGGTTACAGCCACTGCTGAGAAACAGCCCTGGAAGGGGGGTGCCTCAAAGCCAGACAAAACTTTTACCACACTGTTTTTATGTCTCTCCTCTTTGCACATTACACAGACATAGATGTCACTACCCGCCCAGGGATGCACGATAGAAGTAGTAAACAAGAAAGTACACCTTTTAGAAGGCAAATTAAAATATTGGAATAGAATATTTTAAAACTATCCTTGTTTGCTTGGGTTTCATCTAAATTCCAGCACACTCCTGGTTTCCAAAAACAGCTTTCCCATTTTTATTGATTAATAACTGTCATTTTTTAGAACTTCTATCAGACAGATTGTATTGATCTGAAAGCCCAATTCTAAGTTACATAGACATTCGCCTGACTTTGTCCATCAGGATGCCTGTTGACAGTACAAATCTGAGGGATACTGC
Source organism: Atrichornis clamosus (assembly GCA_013400975.1). NCBI lineage: Eukaryota > Metazoa > Chordata > Aves > Passeriformes > Menuridae > Atrichornis > Atrichornis clamosus. The sequence goes on along the minus strand of WBMZ01000644.1, from coordinate 47,117 downwards.
TTTAAATTCTAAATATTTTCCACTAAATTTTGTGGGGATGCTATAAGTTTGGAAACACTAAATGCAAATTTACTGTAACAAAAAAAACCAGCAGAGGTTTGAAAAGCATGTTTGCACTCTTTGAAGGACTTTCAAATATAGCAAATTTCACTTGGTTTAGCCTTTGTATAGGTTCTATCCACCTTTCATGGCACCCTTGCTCCAGTAATTAGGATCTTCCAATCATCCACAGCCTTCTTTCCCTAGGAGGCCATGTACAGAGGACACAAAACCTTGGAGCATCTAAAATAGCTGGTGACTGTAAAAAACAGAGCTGGAAAAGCTCCTGAGAGCGTCAAATCCAAATCCCTGCCTGCAGGAGGAGCACCTTCCCCCAAATCCCTTTTGACAGACACTAGTCCAAGATGCTGCTTAAGCTCCAGGGAGAGAACACCAGTCTCCCTAGCCAAACTGTTATCTTGCTTTGCTCTTACCCGTGGGAAGTTTTTCCTAGTGTTTAGCCTACATCTCCCTTGGTGCAGTTTAAGCCCATTAAGAAGAATTATAAGCAAATGAAAATTATCTCATATTTTATCCTCTAGAGAAAATAGCAATAAATTATTGGAAGCACCTTTAGTGCTTCTCTATTACATATACATAATCCCAGCCTAGCTTAATATTCAAGAACCACTCCTGTTTCCCATAGCCAGTGCTCCTGACTCTTGAAATGCTGTAATGCTGCTGCTTCCTGCACTCCTGAAGCACCTCTGGGAATCTAGAGAAGTCCATCAGAACCCAGTGGGAGTAAGCAGGGTCCCTGGGCTCAGCTGTGGAGATACCTAGGGCCACTGTGCCCAGCACACACAGAGGTCTTCTAAAAAAAGAAGGAAAAAAAAAAGTCAGAGATGGACAGACAGCTGCACCTGCTCTCCCTGTGACTTCTCTCTGCCATGACTCCGTGCCACAGCCCAGGACTGGCTCACACCATCCTGATGACACAGGCTGTCTATTGCTCAACGATTATGCTGCACTCAGATTTTGTTTCCCTCCTCTGACACTGCCCTTTTCAGCCTCCCTCTCCCTCAGCAGCACAGGAGCAGCTGGAGGTGCTGGGGAAGCCCTTGGTAGGAGAATTTCTGCTGATCTCTGCAAGAGACATCTTTCTGTTGCCTGCATGTTTGGATGCTGTGAATGCTCCTTCTTGTCCCAAACCCATCTGCACTAGCTGTTCCCACTGATGCTTTTCAATGGAATACAGCTGTGGTTTTCACTACAACAGTTACCACCGTGAGGAAACCAGCAGATGCCCAATCTGATTAGAAACAAATCACCAGGCAAAAATCAGAAACAAATTCCCTCTTGTCACTAAAGGCTGACTGCTTTGGGATGACGAGTTTTGGTGTCTTAGCACAGATACTTGGCTCCAGGGTGGTTGAGGAAACAGGACCCAGGGGTTCCTCCACGAAGGTGCTCAGAAGGAGAGTCAAACTAAGCTGACAGCAAAGGAAGGCCCAGGGGTATGCGAACCAGGCCCAAGACATGCAAATTCCTGGCTGGTCCTACAGATTCAGGGCTGCACCCTTTGTGTCTCCTCGTGCCCACGGTGTGAAGGCACTTGGTGCTGGCACCACTGCCTGCCTCAGTGTAACAACCCCCAGAGAGCATTCCCATGGGAAGTTAATAAGTTCAGCTGAATCTTCTCCTGAAAGTCTCTGTTGCCTCTATGAGGGTTAGACTGAAGGACTGAGACGATTAACACTTTCAGATGTGTTGGGTCAAGGAGCCCAAAAGGCAACAAATAGGCAATGCCCTGCTGAGTGTTTTGCTGCTGCTGTGAATTACACCTGGAGTGCCCTGAGCTTTAGCAATTCCCCTTTTCACTCCTGCATACAAAACTAAAGCAAAGACCCAGACACAGGCAGCCCTCGCCCTTCTTTTCTGTGCTTTTCAGCATTTCTAGCAGACCAACATCAATCCAGCATGACTCTCCAACATCTGTCTGTGTTGGTCCTGGAGTGACAGATCTTTGTGAGTTGAGAACTCAGACACCCAGTAAGCACAAACCACTATGAAGGAGAAATTAGTTTGGCTGTTGTGCACAATATAGCAAATGCTCCTCAACTGTGTCGCCCATCTATTGAGATTATAAAAAATAGTGTTAATTTTAGATCTACCATTATGCCGCATTTATTGAGGGTCTGGGACTTGTTGAACACTTTTTGTTCTGTTTATTCACATTTTCTCATTAAAAATTGAAGCCAGGCTGCACATGAGAATTAAGTGTGTTGCTCTGAAAGGCCAAATACTGCTCTCTCTTCTGGCAATGACAAAATTCCCATTACTTTTATTGGCACAGCACTGAGCCCTAAAGCTAAAAGTAGCTCCATGAGTGACAGAACCATTGCATTCAAAATGAAATGCTGCTCCTGATGCAGAGCTGAATTTCTTACTTTGCTGTCATTTGTGAAAAATAATAATGATCTCTGCAGGTGCCGCCTGTGTAGGTCTCTGCCTTCCTTCCAAATCCTTTTGTGACTTGGATTGCTTGGCCACCACCCCTGAAATGCAAATAAGCCAAACGTGGCACATCCAAGCCATGGGAGGGTGTGCACAAGGTCAGCTCAAAGTTTGGGTGACAAGGGGACAATATGTGAAGGACTCCTCTTACCAGCAGCCCTGGGACATGGAGGACCCTTCTTTCAAATTACAAGACAGGAAGGTTTTCAGTGCATTTTCTCATTATCTCATGCTATTTTTCTTAGGAAATCAGCTTCACCTGTGCAGCTAAATCTTGAGAAAAGAAACATAATGTTTCCTTTTCAGATAAACTGTTAGATCAATTCAGAGAAAAAAAGTCATCACTCTGTGGCAACTCTTCTGAGTCTGTTATGTACCTGTAATTTAATGTCTCTTGGAAGGACCCAGATGATAAAATAGAGACATTGCAGAAGAGTGTCAGCTTGCACTTCTACAAAAAATTTGGGAAAAAAACCTTTAAAGGACAAGTAAAATATAAAATTTTAAAAAGAGCAAAAAACTATCCAAAAGAATCTTACACTTTCTAAAATAAAATCTCTGGATTTTGGAGCTGCAGGTATGATTCCTGATGCTTGTAAATCATTGTTATGTAAATATAATACTCTCGGCTTTCTTGTCAGTAACACCAGCTCTTTGTAAAACACTCATCTCTTCATGTGTTCCCCTAACAAATACACTAAAGGTAACAATCCAAAGGTTTCTGTTAGGTGCTGGATTGAGCTGTGTTAGGACATCTGACTGGAGAGAAAGTCCCGGACTACAAAGCCTACTCCCTTTGAAGCTGACACCTTGGTACAGCTATTTTTATCTCCTTCCCACTGAGCTTTTCAGTGCTGTAGCTCTTGGACCAGTTGAGGGTGTGAGTGGTCAGACCCTCTCCAGAACACACCACAACATGTGGAACTCCTCCACAGGCTCCTCCTGCAAAGCTTCACCCAGAGAAAACAACTCCCCCTTTCTTTCCTCACCCAGGGCATTGGTTGGGCTCCAGACCAATCTGCAGACTAACACTAGGCAGTCAAAATTTACAGCCAGCACCTCAGCCCTGTTTGCAGGCTTGTTTATGGCACAAGTCTGTGCAAAGGACTGCTTGAAATCTACTGGTAAGGTCAAGCGCCAGAGAAGGTTTTCAAATGTCTAATTATCTCATTTAAACCTCCTTCTGAAATACTTTATTTTTAAATTATGAAGAGGCTTAATAACAACTTTCAGCTTCATTAACTGTTTCATACACCTGGAATTAGAAAAGCCACAAAAATCTTGATTAATTGCCCAGCAGTGTTGTCTGACACAGGTTAAGGTTTACACTGGTGTTAAAACCTTTCTGAGAAAGTGAATTTTCACATGAAGTTAACATCTAGTTTGTGAAAATACAGAAGACCGATCCCATGACGTATTCCTCTTTTTCTGAAAAATTTCAGTGAGCAGCAATTTGGCTGAAGAGTGCAGCAATGCATTCAGCTAGAACAGAACCTTTCAAAACTGTGTGAAAATGGCACTTTGACAGTATTTCACAAGTATTTATCCATGGTCAGAATTTAACATATTAGGCACATTTTGTTAACACACAGCTCTTCTTCTGATGTGGGAATAGCATGAGATGAGTTTTAAAACACAGCAGCACAAGTGAGGGCTGCATGGATTCTAAAGTATTTTGTTACTGCCCAACACCCCTGCATTTTGAGATGTTCAGCACAATTTGGGTTCCTTCTAAAATGGTCTGTTTTACAAGCAAAATTCTGAACTTTTCATATTCAAAAGCCTCACTCCAGTCAACATGCATTTGGGATGTGTGAGGAATGGAAAACGAGCAAATAATATGTGGCCAGTTGCCATTTAGCCAATCTGGCCCATCCATTTAAGAACCAGTGACTTCCAAGGATACCCAGCACAGTGTTAATGCTGAAATTTTAAGACATTCCCTTTGAAAAGAAAATTAAGATAAAAGTAGCAAGATGTCAAAATGCATGAATTGTGAATTACCATTTAATATTCCAGTGGAGTGACATATGAATAAAGACACGGGTGCCTTGCTGCTAAAAATAACCTCTTGTTTTTAGTGCTGATCTGCAGCTGTAATGAGAGTGTTCAGCATTTTTCAAGTCTATAAATTTTTAAATCTTACAGGTTATGCCAACTTGAGAGGAGAAAAACTCACTCTGACTTTTAGACAAAATGTAATTATTTTCTAATTTCCCTCTGATTTTGAAAACAAAGTATATATCCTCCAGACCAAAGGCAAACCAAAGGCAAGCTATCACCTTGGTATTAAGCAAAGCATGAAATCACAGAGCAGTGAAGAGAACCCCTGGGAGATAAGAAATGCTTAGTGTCAGGATCACTTCAAAGAGTGTAGGATCATCATCCTGCTCTATTGTACAAGTGGCTTTTCATATGCAAATCTGTCACAATTAAATTATATTTGTAAGCTTAACTCTGATCCTTTCTCCTTTATGAAGGACTAATTCCACTGAAGCAGAAGGAATTACACGCATGTGGCTGACCCCAGAACTGGGCTCCATACATGGTTTGGATGACTTTGACTTTTTGGAAAGATCTGTTGAGCCTGCTCTCCTAAAGCTTTCCCTTCTTCCATAGAAGCCCCTGCAACATTCAAAGGGAGCTTAAAGTGAATTTACCAAAGGGTAAAAGCATTTCATTGTATTCTGTGGGAGAAAGAACATCTTCACTCAGGAGCAAACAATATAGCAAATGTCATATTTCTAACAGGCCACTGCCATTTTGGCAATGCTTTCAGTGCAATATTTTGGCACAGTGTCCAAATACATTTGTCGTTGACAAGTAGCCTGTTCCAAAAGTTTTGAAAAAAAGTATATATGTTAGGCAACGAAAAGAGAAACACAAATAAAACAATATAAGAGAAAAGTGGAAAGGGAACTGTGATATCTTGTTTGAATGACAAGCAAACTTCCCGTGTTTACACTGCAAGAGAAAAAATGGGTTTGTGACTGAGAGCCATTTCAAAGGACCTGTCACAGCTCAAAATCCTGACAGAGATGAACACAGGTCTCTGGTACAGCTAGTCAAGCCAACTTTTATGTCTTTATCTCACTAGCTATAGTGAGATAAACAAACACAATGCCTTTATCTGCAAAGGCTGTGTGTTAACATAACTATCTTGATGTCAAAGAACATCTTGGTTTTCCATAAGAATAGCAACAAGACTAAGCACTTTTAAGCATTCTATCAGATTATCCAGCTACATTATTTTTATAGGCTGAGGATTTACCAAGCAGATATTTCAGAACATAAACTTGGCCTGCAGGGTAGGGATAAAGTAGAGATTTTGTAGCAAGTTCATATTTACACAGTTCTTGTCCTATATTCTCCAGAATGCAGCAACACTTAACAGCCCTTTAAAAAGATGCAAAAATTCACTGTCTTGACAGATAACTCTCATTTATTTTTTCTGTTCTTTTTTTCTTCACACCCCACTACTTTTCCAGCACCCATACTGTAGTTCTGGAAATAAACAACATGACAAAATGGCTTTTGAACCCAGGCCTAAAGAATTTAAGTTAAAAGATGTAATTATATATAACTATACATAATATTGACTAGATTTAATTCCAGAGCATAGCGATCTTAGAAACATAAGACCCTTTGTTATCCATATGGCCAGTTCAAGACAAGCACAGACCACAGAATTACTGCATGGCTGAGGTTGGAAAGGATGGTTAGAGGTCATCTGCTCAAGCAGGACCACACAGAGACAATGGGACCATGCCCAGATGGCTTTTGTTTATCATCAAGGATGGAGACTTCATGACTTCCTAGTGAAACCTGTGCAAAATATTGCACTGAAAGCTGGGTCACCCTCCCAGTAACACAAGGTAGCTCATTCTGGAGAATCAAATGTTGGCCCTGTGGTCAAAGGGCCACTTCTGCTTCTAAAAGGTTATTCAGACCTTCTGGAACCACAACAACAGTAATGGAGTTTATGACAAATGTGACTTATTCCTAGTGTCCACTGGATCTGCAGGGGTTCAAACTGATCAGCAGACACTTATATCTATGTAATTGAGTGAAACTTATCCTTTATCGTAAGTGCACAGCTATTACTGTGCAGAACTCATAGTTGTTCTATAGAGCTTCAAATTCCCACAAGTTTAGACAATTGAACTCACTCTAGGACTATTTTGACTACAAAGGCTGCTTAGGCACTTCAGACTCCTGTAGCTACCTATATACAGGGACATAAATGTGATTATCTGTCTTGAACTGAATCCTATCCCATCTCTGTTCACCTCTATGTAAATTATTATTATACTACTCTGCACCTGAGTGACTTACATTTCTAGCACTGACATAAAAATAAAAAGCTAATATTGAGAGTTTTTAAAGGAAACAGAAATTTAGGGTTTCAGCTCTTTTATCTTTGCTTATGAATGGATGAGGAACTTCAGAAAACTGATTTGTGATGGTATGTTTTCTAGATGCAAGTTTAGAGCAGACTGGTCTGTAACTAAGGTAGTTGTTAGCTTAGGTGATGGCCTGGCACACTGTAGGTGAAATTGGCTGCAGTGCCCATATGCTGCAGAGACCCATTCTGGCTTCTATAGAACATTCCCTGGGCCAGGCAATTCAACATTAAATGCTTCTGCATCTAGTTTGTGGTTAGATCTAGATTGACTCCTCTCAAACAGTGGCAAAACCACTGTGGATGACTGTGTCATACCCTGTTAAGCCACATTACAGGGCATTACATGGACCTATTGGAGCGAGTCCAGAGGAGGGTCACCAAGTTGATTAAGGAGATGGAGCACTTATCGTACAAGGAAAGGCTGAGTGAATTTGGTTTGTTCAGCCTGGAAAAGAAAAGGCTTCAGGGTGACTGCAACCTCCCAGTTCCTGAAGGGAGCCTACACGAAAGATGGAGACACACTATTTACAAGGGCATGTAGTGACAGGCCACGGGAGAATGGCTTCAAACTGAAAGAGAGCAGGTTTAGATTAGATATTAGGAAAAAATTATTTATTGTGAGGCACTGGAACAGGTTGCCCGGAGAAGTTGTTGATGCCCCAATGTTCAAAGCCAGTTTGGACACGGCTTTGAGCAACCTGTTCTAACGGAAGGTATCCCTGTCCATGGCAGGGGGCTTAGAACTAGATGATCTTTTAAGGTTCCTTCCAACCCAAGACATTCTATGATTCTATGATTACATTATTACATGACACTGTCCCTACTGTCTGCTGGGAAATAGCATGATGTGTGCCACAGCTTAGTGAACAACTAAACCACAGGGTCCATGACCTGACCTGCATGAGGGACGTGAGGAACTCTGCAGCCACTGAAATGGTGGCAGTTGCTGAGCAGAAACAGAGGTACTATTTGTGTGCATTTTTTGAGAAATGGAGGCATGGAGATCTCAGCTCTCATTGCAGAAGGGCTAAGAAAGGGAGCCTGGCAATGGTCAATAAGTAGTTTGGGTCAATGAAGGCTTTGATTCCCTGGAAATTCCTAGTGTTGCTCAGCACATGATGCTGGGGCCAGCAGCCAGCTTGTCCACCCGACACCTGGCTTTGTCACACTAACAGTGTTAGACAAGGTCCGGCATGTGCCACATACCCATATTACAAATGGGCTCTTGCTCATACCTGGACCATTCCACTTCCCTTCAAGCCCAATGGATGTGTACATGCACTGGGCAAGCTGGGTCTCGGCACAGGCTGTGCCTGGCACACGAGGGCAGAGGAGGTGCACTCAGCGGGCTGATACGTCATCCCTCATTTCTCCCTCAGAAATTTCAGCCACTTAAACATTTGAGCAAAGTTTTACCTTACTATAATAAGATATATTCAGTGTTTACTTCTTGCCACTGCCAAATGTTTTTAATACCATCTTTCTGTTTTAAGTGAGCTAAGGAGCTTAGTTAATCAAATAACGGCAGATTTTCTAGGCACAGAAAAGCTTAAGTTCAATGATTTCAAGCCATCTACAAAAACATCCACAAAATCTGAATTTCTTCCTATTTAAATTAATAATTTTATCTGAATATCATTTCCATTTATATTAATTTTGATCTGGTTGGGAAAGTGAGCAGCTAGTGAAGCTGTTAATCAAATATTGCCTGAATCAAAACAATAGGCTAATTGCTTCTAGATGCATATGGGTTTTATTATGCATGAATTAGTTACTAATGCACCCATCCTGCATTTTAATATCTAGCTAGCAAGCTCAGATTGGTTTTACAGAAACTTTTGTTTTCCCAAATTGAGACCTTTGTTACTTACTGAAGAGTTCTAAACAGTAAATAAATATTTCATGAGATCTTGGGAAAAACATCTTCTTTTAACTTGTTTAAAAAAAATAGTTTATTGAAGAGTAGAATAAAATCAAGAGCTGAGTCATGTTCTCCGCAAACTCAGCCTGGAGCTTAGGGAAAAAAAGATGTTGCTAATATTGCAATTTGGTGGTGTCAGAAGCGGAAGGGCTGCAGAGCCTCAAGCCAGCTAACTCCCATCGCTCCCCCCTGAGGAGGGCATCTGATCACGGGTGACTCACAGGGTGCATGCAAAAGGAATGAGCCGTGTCATGGTTTAACTCCACCCAGCAGCCAAGGCGCACGCAGCCACTCGCTCACTCCCCCAGCAACAGGATCAGAGAGAGAATTCAGAAGGGTAAAAGCTGGAGAACTCGTGGGTTAAGATGAAGGCAGTTTAATAAGAAAAACAAAAGCCATGCATACAAAGGAAAAACAAAGAATTAATTCACTGCTTCCCAAGTTGAGGCAGGTGTTCAGCCACCTCCAAGAGAACAGGGCCCTATCACACGTAACAGTGACTTGGGAAGACAAACACCATGACTCCGAACATCCCTCCTTCTTCCCCCCACTTTATGTACTGAGTGTGATGTCTCATGGTCTAGAATATCCCTTCAATGAGTTTGGATCACATGTCCTGGCTGTGTCTACTCTCAACCTCCCATGTACTCCCAACCTCCTCCCCAGCATGGCAGTACAAAAAGCAGAAAAGGCCTTGGCTCTGTGTAAGCCCTGCTCAGCAATAACAAAAACATCTCTATATTATCAACCCTGTGTTCAGCATAAATCCAAAACACAGCCCCAAACCTGCCACTGTGAAGAAAATTAATTCTATCCCAGCTGAAACCAGTACAGCCACATCTGTAACCAGGAAAAAGAGTAGGAAGACAGAGGCAGGAGATTAAGGGAAATCCTGTTTGTCTACATCTATGGGACGAAACCAGAGCTAGGGGCTGCAAAAGTAAAATGGAGAAGTTGGGTCTGGTGCAGCTGAGGAGTGGATGGCTAGGAGAGATAATTGCTTTTATTATGAAGGTACTGTGTTCGTTGTTAGAGAAGAGCAGCCACAAATCTTCTTGCCATTGTCATGTAGAAACATGACAACAGTGGTAAGGTGGAAGTGATCAATAAACCTAGGCTTTTTGTAGGGAATCAAACTCTCCAAAACCTCCTGCTGTAGCTTCTTTACTGGAAGCGGCTAAATCCAGAGGTTGTTCGGCAGCACAGGAGAAAATGCACCTCATGTGCCCAGGTACATCCGGTAACTCCCAGCAGCAATTCAAGGCAGGAGATGACAGCGCCCAGGGCCAGGGAAGAGCTCAGTCACTCAAATGCCCTGAGCTGCCTCTGCTGCGCCGCGGGGCACAAGCCCTCAGTATGGGGCTGGCAGCGGGGCTGGTGTAGGGCATCCCATTCTCCTCCACCATGGGGACACGGGGCATGGCTTTGCCCCAAAGCAGCCTTGTACATGCGACCTGCTCCATCTGCAAGACTGACCACCAACACATGAACCACCCCTCCCACACTCCGCAGGGCCGCTGCCTCTCTGGGGCTGTGCTTGCTGCAGTCACGGGGCGCTGGGGAACTGCCTTGGACATTTAGCACAAGGGAAGAAGAATGAGATCTAATGAACCAACATACAGACTTAGGATACAACAGCTAACAACTTGCAAACCTGACAGTGACATTTTGTTCCTGTTATGGAGCCTTGAAGATCATTTATTTCTTTATTTTTAATGTGTGTGTTTTGTACTTTGTGTTCCTTTCTCAGAGGTGATTTAAATCTCAGCAGATATTTCCCTTTATTAAAGTGGTATTGAAATCACCTCAAGCCACTTAGCAAAGTTTCTGGTTACAGACTTTTAGGGACTGTGAACATTATGTTCCTGTGTCATCTCCTCAGAGCAAGATGTTTGATCAATCACAACTGTAGCTTTTGATCTTCCTAATTTTTCCTCAAGTCTAACAGGAGGTTGCAAGAGTCCCTGGAAGATAACAGGCAGCAGGGAGAAGTGAAGTGCTTTGTTGGCAGATCAGGCAGAGAAGACTCAACTACATCTCCATCCATGGTGGTCTCCCACAGGGCACAACATTCCAGTGCCATTTATGTGCCTGGCCACTGCCAGCGACACTGACTGGCATCAGCTGTGCTTGATGCAGAGGACAAGTGTTACATACCTGAATCATACGCTTAAATTTGCACAGGATTTTCTGTATCAGAACCTCTCCCTCGAGGGCACAGTGCCATATGATGAGCCCTTCAGTGAAAGAGTCAGTTCAGGAAAGTCCTGTGCAAACCTCTGCCATGCTGTTGTGCCCACCCCTCTTTGCCTCTTCGCTTACAGTGACCCAACATCTGTGTGATCATGCTGTAGCTCTAGTTCTACTCGTTCTACTTTCTAGTACTTCACAAGTGCTTTTGGGGGTAACATCACCTCACAGATGTGGGTTGTGCAAAAAACAGCTATTCCTTAATGCAGCCACGCAAATTCCAGGGATTTTGTTTGTGCTGAAACTTCAGCTCATCCTCTCTAGTCAGTTGCAAGAAACAGCACTTGTGAGGAGAGATGCAGCCCTGTGCCTTTGGATGAATCAATCTCTGGAGATGCTTGCTTCTCTCCACCAACATATCTAGAATACACTGATATTGGACCAAGGCTGGCTGCGATAAAGTCCACTCAGATGGTTTTGGACAGGGCACAGAGGATGGAGCTGTATCCAGTAACAGATGTGAGCCATTTGCTCTGATGTGGATATATCACCTGCCTCAGGTGTTGTCATGTCGTGCTCAGCTTTGATGGCACAAGTCTCAGCTGGGGTTCTGCAGCCATAGAAGATGCAGACTGCAGCAGACAGTGGCCTGCAGCCTGTGTCTGTGAAAGAGGGTTTCTGGCACTAATGCAGCCTGGTCACACCATGCAGTGAGCAGCTGGGTGTCTGACTGAGCCCTGAGCTGGCACTGCCTCTGGGTGCCTCTCCTTCAGATGAAGGTACACAAGAATAGGAGTGTCTTTTCAGCAGAGAGTGCCCCAATATTCATGAATTGTTCCACATCATGACAAAGGATAACATTTTGAAATATCTCAAGAAAAAAAAGAACAAAATGTATTTGGGGTCAGTGAAAAAAATCTATTCTAAATATAGCCCTTTGAATTTTAAATTGCAGGAAAAATGCTCCATACTTAACAGGAAATATATGCCTATTATTACAACTAACATTTCAATCTACTAGTCTAGATTGCAGTCTAGTATCCTAATGAACTAATAAAGTTGCAATTAAATGTTTTAACTTCTCCTCTTTGAAAGTATTAGAGGAATCAATTTGTTCCCATAAAACATTGTTTCAATTGAACAGCATTTTTCATAGCAAGCCTGTTCATTAAGAATTTTGAGGTAGCTTTAGCTATGACAAGAAAGATGCATGATTTACAGATGTTGCTGGTCTGAATTTGTCTCCTATATAAACATATTTCCTGTACCATGCTGGATTTGCAGATAAATGTTTTTTCCCAATATAAAATAAGGGAGAAAAAAATTCAGATTAAGAGAGATTATTTTAATCTTAGAACTGTTAGAAAATAGATTGATGTGTTGTCAGAGTGAAAAAGAGACCCAGAGAGTGAAAGCTAGGGCTGAAAATGTCAGACTTAAAATAAATCTAGCCAGGCAAGTTGAATTTCAAATTGTTCCATAATGCTACAGTGACACTGAGCAATAATTAAGTTCTCTATTGTTTGCATTCAGTGAAGAATCTTTTAATATCTTGCAATTTATTATTGTAAAACTACATAGCAATATAATCCTCTCCATTCTAAATAGAGATGTAATTGTTAAAGAAATGGTAAAATGCATCAGTAATTCACTCCAGACTGCTGGCATCATTTTTCGTGGGACATGGTTTGGTGATTTGTAATGAGATATTGAGATTAGTTCATTAAGAAACAAAATCTGAAGGATTACTGAGCAGTGAGCAGAACAGAGATGCTCAGGCACCCCAGTGAGGAGGTTTGGGGTCTCTGCTCCATTTCCTTTGGGCAAGGTTAAGGTCTGTTCTTGGCTGTACTGGTGGATGGCTGTGTTTGTTTTAGCAGATTATCCCCACTAAAAGTGCATGCTGGGGTAGATAACAACACAACTGAGCCCTTGCAGCCGCACACTGACCAGCTGCACGTTGCAACCACTCAGGGTTTGTGCAATTTGGAGCTTGGTGCCCAAGTTGATTGAACAGGTGAGATTAGTGACTATCCATCATGCTGAGGCAGTGAGAAAAAGTCACCCTCACCCAAGTTTAGGCACTTAAGAGTTTTAAGTTTTAAATTCTAAGTTTGCCCCAAAGCTTACAACTTTCCTAGGCCTTAGGACTCCGACATAAAGCTACAACACTTCTTCAAAGAAAGCAACGCTCAAATTAAACAGCTGCTGACAATTCCTAATTCAGTCATTTTGGACCAAGAGAGGAGGTCATCATTTCTAGTCAAGTCATTTTCTCACTGCTAAAATTTGTTCTCTCTTCATGCATGCGGATGAGGCATGTCATTTTAAGTGTCCTCAAAGGAGCAAGTCTCCTTAGTCCCTCCTCTTACCAAGCTTCATCAGTTTCAGCTGCAGAGACCTCCTGGTAGCTTTTGTCATTGATCACCACCTGGTGCCCTTTCCATCAGGAGGCGCCTTTTAAGCTGTTCCTCTAGGATTTGGGAAGTCTAGATATGAACATCTTTAAGCTGAGAACTAAGTGCATCATCTGCAAGATGGGCTGGTGAAAAAGCACATGATGACAAGTATCCCAGGAAAAGGCTGGGAAAAAATGTGAGGATGTGAAAATCAGGAGAAGCTGCTGATTCCCAGATGTAAAGGATGTAGGCAATCCACTGATTCACAAGGCAGGGGCTCCTCCCCTGTTCCCACAGCATTATTTCTTTCTCAGAAAGTGGCTAAATGCAGGCAGTTGCCCACCGCCCCGTTTCACACCCTGGAGAGCTGAGCCAGAGGTTCTTCAAGCACAAACGACAGCTGTAGGACCCCTGTCGTCAGGAGGGTCCCCGTTGTGAATGCAGATGCCTGAACAGAGAATGCACAGGAAAAGGGGAGCCACAACGCTGTCCTCACACAGCACATACTCATTGGTCTTCTGGGCATGAAATGGTGTGTAGGCAAACTTCCAATGAATATCTCAAGAGACAGGGGCTTCAGAAAGGATCTGTGGAGAGTGGTGGAAGAGAGAAATCATGTGGCAATGAGTGATAAGGAACCAAAACAAGCAGCTGCTAAACCTGAGATATCTAAAGAAACTGACTATGGAGACATGATTAAGATAAAACATAATGTTTTAATACAGGGTTTAGTGAGTTGGAGACAAGAACCTTTGCTTTCCTCACTTGGGAAGGAGAATATAAAAGAACTGAACTTCTCACAACAAAGCAGCAAACAATTACTTTGCCTTATTACCCTGTCATCGTCCGGTTCCCCTCAGCCCTCATGAGTCATCACTCATCCCAGTGCCAGTGTCACAGATCCGCTAGTGGAAACCACATTCTGCCGGTGGTGCTAAGGACCAAGTTCTCCTCTGCATAGGAAGAGCAAGGAATGAGCAAACAGCTCCAAGCACCCGTCTTCCCTCCTTGACCCAGCTCTGGCATGGGGAAAGAAATGAGGTGTGTGCAGGCAGAGAAACCAAGGGTAGCAGCTATGCAGGGTGGCTGCGATGCCAGGATGCCAGGATGCAGGAAAACCAGGGAAAGGCAGTTAACATTAAAGAAACTGTGTGAGGACTCAGGGTTTTTTCCTCTAAATTCCCTCACATCCAGACTCTTTAGGCACTATGTTTCCAAACTCAAGCTTCCATTTATAAGTAATTTAACTCATTTCTACAATTTTTTCTTCAAGAGGAAATCTAGCACTGTAGAAAAAAAAATGCTCCTAGGATTTTGGGTTCTTTCTCTTTAATTCCACAGAAATTGCCAGAGACAGTAATTAACGAGACCACAGACCCTAATAATTATTATTATTCTTTCTCATTATTGTGTTTTAAAATATGAACTTATTATAAAATATTCCTTCTCATTATTGTGTTTTAAAATATGAAATTATTATAAATCCTCAGCTGCTCCTACCTCACCATTCAGTTTTAAGGGCACAAGCACCACAGGTGGGTAAGATGCAATTTCCCCCTGTACATTTGTACTACCACAGGTTTCTGAATCTCAGCAGTATCAGAAAGCAAACCATTCTACCCTTTTCAAAGCTGATTTATTATCGTCTCAGAAAGAGAAGCAGCATTGTTAAAAATGCATAGTAATTTGCTGCTCTTAAAATCAATCAAGCACAGCCAGCACTGGCTGTGGTATTGACAGGATAAAAACATGAGCCTGCCTGCTGCACCAGCTCCAGCACTGCTGGCTGCGATCTCCTCAGGCTGGAGACAAGCGTGAACATTGCCAGCCACGTCCCCATGGAGTTCACAAAGATCCAGCTAAGAGGCAAGCAGAGAAGTATTTAACACTTTCTTAATATCCTTCAGAGATGCTCAGAAGGAATGTCAACTGGAGGTTGAAACCCTGCAAAAAAAGGGCAGCTGGGAGCTGTTAGGATGAGGAGAGATTGACTTCAGAGGGACCAAGGAACTTGTTTTTTGTTTTGAGTGATTTACGGGAGGGGCTGGGAAAAGGAAGAAGGTTTTCTGCTATTCTTGTTTATCCCAGGAGAAATGGGTTGAGCCGGTTCTGTGCAGCACTGTCCTGCCCCACCACTGTGAATCCCTGGTTCCTAGGGACCATATTTCCCAGAGACCATATTTCCCAGTACCTCTTCATTACAGTGGGACACCTGAAATAAGGGACCACCCTCATCCTGGTTTCCGCAGATGAGGATATTGAGTTCTGCTGGTGGGAACAGTCACTTGGCATCTACCATGGGTCACAACTGCTGTTACCCCTCAAGCCCACACCGCAGAGTCAGCGAGATGCCCTCAGACAGGCCAAAAGCATTAGGATATTTTTAACCAGGACAGTCTGCCAACTGTGACACATTACCGAGTGTTCTGTCTTCCCTTAAACTGCCTTCCTAACAAAGGCATTCTGTAGTCCCTTGCAAATTGGGGTCCATTTTCTTTGTCTTCATCTATACTGATGAACTAAACAATGCCAGAACCCCTCTTCTGCCCCTAAGGCCAACAGACACAGCTGGCTGACACCCTTGTTATTAAATAGAAAATGTGTGTGACCACATCCCAGTTGTCTACCAGAGAAGTCTCTGGCTCATGCCACTTCTCAGACCATGCCCAGGAATCCTTTCAGAGAGTTCTAGTTGCTCTGGGATTAAATCACACCTTGTTTTTCTGTGTGAACCCATAAATGTTCGAACCTAAGGGCCTGTGCCTACTTAATTAAATAGTCTAGAGGCAGCCTTCTGTAATTCAGATAGTCAATATCCAGTCTGCACCTGTGAAATCTTCATGTTCAGTGGAGATTTTGGTACAAAATTACTCAGAACTACTCTGGTAAGGGATCATTTACTGGTTTAGAAAGTTGCAAAAAATCCAAAATATAGAATGTAAGACCATCATGTTCACTTTATACTTTCAGTGTGAGCCTCATTAAATCTGTAGTAGTTATCCTATCCTTTACTCTGAAATGAGTTAACTTTGAAATAATGGTCTTGGAGTCATCTTTGTGTATTGTGAGAAGCCACAGAATGCAGGACTCTTCACAAATGGTAAAAACTAGCTGTTGAGTTTTTTGTATTCAGTCTAGCGACAAAAACCTCATATGGCAGCATTCCCCAAGGTGGGGAAAAATCAAGAGGGATAGTAAATTTTAAATATTTTTTCTGCATTCTCAAGGAAATTTTAAAATATAGAAAATTTAAAGGAGGCATACTGTTGTTTTGTTTTTTCCCTTGGTTTAGGCTTTTGCTGAACTTATAGTAGTTATTGGTTATTGCATAATATTCTCTGTATAGGTAACAAAACACCATGGTGATGGCTGTGGCATAGAAGCTGAGATAAGGAAAATGAATTTGAGGCTGTAGGAGATTGAAAGGTCTGTTGTTCTGCTATGATATTGCTGCTAAAATAAGTATTGTAACCATGACATTCTTGCTACAGGGATAACATTATCCATCCTTCCATGAACCCGTAGGATAGTTAAAAACCTTCAGGGCAGTCATACTTCCCTGTACAGCTCCAGTTTTTAGAATATTTGTGTATAATAAATGGTTATGGGTGAACTCTGAACAAAACACCTAATCAGTGTCACAACTGCATTTGTGCTATCTCAGAACAGTCTCCCCAAAAGCAGACATCCTCATTTTAAATATAGAAGACATTTCTCTAAGCTGCAGCAACTTGAATGTATCATCTCATGCATCTTTGCACTCTTGATGAATTGAGTCTAGACTACCAGTTGGGGGTGGGGGAGAATCTGCCTCATGCAATTATCTGTATTTAAAAACTGAGTGTAGGCATTGGGACTAAACAGCAGGAAAAGGCTCTTACTCAGACTATGCAATAAAGGGCAATCACATTTGTGATTTGAGTTTCTTGTCTCTAGCTTCATGAGTCAGCTTTGCCATTACTATAACCAGACAGACCAATGGAAATATTCTGAGTAAGCTCACTTTTTCTTCACTTTATGTTGAATTACATCCCCCCAAAAGAAGTTTGATGATTTGATCAGATACTAAATGAGGTTTCAGGTTTTGTCCATGCAAGTGGCATTAGAGCCAGCTGATTTTAACAAGAGTTTATAAGAGGCTTGACTCAACTCCGCTACATTAATTCCAGCTAATGATGGATGTGGTTTTGTTGGGAGCATTTAGATTTACCACATAATCATTGCTTCAGATTCAGACAGGCTCAATTTACAGACTCTGTTTGTCCTTAGGAAAGCTACATTTACTTTGCTGAGCAAAGAGTCTGAATATTCAAATGACATTTCCCTGGGGTGTGAATGAGGGGCTATTTGGCAGGAAAGGAAGTGGCAGCCTGGGAGCCAAGGTCTGCAAAAATTTGAATCCAAATATCTTCTCAACCCTCCAGTTTCCGGGAGTGCTTTCACATACAGCCACAAAAGGAAAATATTTTGCAAAGGAGTATAGGGATAGTGAAAAAAAAAATCTATCACAGTGTCCATGCTACTTTTATTAAGTAAAAGAGTTACTCTGCAAGGACTGGATTCTGCTCTCACCCTTATTTTGTATCATGGAATGCTATGACTTCTGTGATCACAGAATCACAGAATGGATTGGGTTGGACAGGACCTTAAAAATCATCTAGTTCCTAGCCCTCTGCCATGGGCAGGGACATCTTCCACTAGATCAGGATGCTCAAAGTTCTGTCCAACCTGGCCTTGAGCACTTTCAGGGATGAGGCATCCACACCTTCTCTGGGCAACCTGTTCTAGTGCTTCAACACCTTCACGGTAAAGAATTTCTTCCTAATATCTAATCTAAATCTGTCAGCTTAAAGACACTCCCCCTTTATCCTATCACTACAAGCCCTTATAAAGTTACTCTCATGCTTTCTTTTAGGCCTTCCAGGTACTAGAAAGTGCTTTAAGGTGTCCATGGAACCTTTTCTTCTCTAGACTGAACAAACCCAACTCTCTCAGCCTATCTCCATAGGAGAGGTGCTCCAGCCCTTTGATCATCTTCGGGGCCTCCTTTGGGCTCACTTCAACAGGTCCATGTCCTCCTTATGTGGTAGCCCCAGAGCTGGATGCAGCTCCAGTTGGGATCTCACCAGAAGGGAGCAGAGGGGCAGGATCCCCTCCCATGCCCTGCTGCCCACACTGCTTTGGATGCAGCCCAGGGCACGGCTGGCTTTCTGGGCTGCAAGGGCACATTGCTCTTCTCCACTGCTGTGATGATGCCCACAACTCATGTTCAAACCCAAGGCTCCTCTGCTTTAACAGGAATGTTCCCACTATCTTCAATGGAGCCATTACAGAAAGCAATGTAATAAGCAAAGCTGAGATTTCAAAGTCTGTATTTAATTTAGTGTCTTAATAACATTTGGGGAAACAGGACAAAGATGTCAGTCTCATAAAGGAAATCTTCCCTTAGCTTTTCTGCGCCAAATCAAAATAGTCCACTTTAATCAATGAAATAAATGGACTGGTTAAACATAAGTAACTTATAGACATTCACCTTAAACAACTCAGAGAAACGGGAAAGCGTATGGTGCTAAGTGCTCAGTGAATTCTTTGGCAGATATTCTGGAAGAATAGTAAAGCATGAAGGGAGACAGCAAAACATGGTACAAACCAAAGAAAGTACTACATATAAATGTTTAGTGTTGCATTTTATTTAGAGTGGACCAGCTTTTAAAACATTTGACATCAATTTTATTTGAAAGTTTTGAGCACTTCTGGGTTTTTTTTATTGCGGTCAAGTAACTATATTGGAAGAAAATTTTTACTGTGAGGATGGTTAGACACTGGAACAGGTTGCCCAGGGAGATTGTGGATATCCCAGCCCTGGCCAAAGCTGGGTTGGGCAAGGCCTTCAGCAACCTGGTCTATTAGGAGGTGTCCCTTCCAACCCCTTAACATTTTATGTTTCTATCATACAAATCCCTAAGGGAGATGAATAATAACAATGTCTGAGTCATTTAAACCATTTTATTGTCTATGTGCTGTGATGTCTCTGCTGGCCTGAAACCCCAGGTATCTCAGCAGCTTGATCACAGCAAATTTAAGCAACTTCTGTAAGTTGCTGCAGGCGCCATGGCTGTCCAACAAGAAGTTGCCACTAAGATAATTTGCTCCTGAGGCACTACAAGAGCTCATTGCACATGAGCTCAACTAAGGGTGCTAAAACCTACTCCTAGGTAAGACAAAACACTTGTGGGCTCAGAGTAAAAGGCATTGCCTATGCTGATACTTGGGCAGATTGCATAATGTTCATGATCCATAGAGCAGATTGCTGTTAGAAATTGCACACCAAGGGCTGGCAGCTATCTAAAGCCCTGGACAGAGAGAATTAAGCATGAAGAGCAAAGCTGGGCCGGTTCATCCCTTCTCCCATGTTCTTTGAAGATGCAGAAACCATCCCTGGGAGTCACAACAGCCAGAAAATATTGTTGTCTTAAAATTTGGGAAAGTCCCTTTTCTACATTCCTTGGGAAAGAAATGTTTCATTTAAGTGACTAGAGGTACATAGTGTTCCTAGATCACTTGGGGTGCAGCTAATGTTCTTATATGTATTTGGAGACATCTCATTCATTGGAAAATCTGATAAAACTCTGTTAAATGCTGTAAAACCCTTCACAGAAACCACTATCAGCTGTCAAAGGAGTGTTTGCCACAAGTCCAACCTCAGCCACCGCAGCTCCCACAAGGAGTTTGGAGTAACAGAAATGGTGGCCAGGAGAACGCCTGGCAGCCTACGAGTGCTGCCAGAGGGATTCTACCAAGTTTTCATGCAAGGATGGAGGGGAATTATTTTTATCATTTCTCCACTTGCACAGCTGTGTAGGGATTGGTACATCTGGCCTCATCTCTTGGAACAAACTTCTTGCCCTCACATTTGCCTCAAACAGAAACAATTTACTTAAATCCAAAGAAAAAAATCTGGTCTTCTGATTCTATGTATCTGTGAAAACAAAGGAGACCTATATACTGTGTAGTTTACCTGTTTCATGTGTCATCCTACCACATGGCTCGCTCTAAGGCCTGCTCAGAAATAGAAGTGGAAAAAAACAGACAGGTATAAGGCATCTCTAAATAAGACTTTCTGAGGCAGGGAACAGCAACCCATTCTAACCATTGGTTAGAAAGATACTATTTTCAGCAGCCAGCTATAATTAAACAACTCGTTTTCCTACGGCAGAAGATCACAACTTCCTCCACAGAAAAAGGTTTTGGTTTTTAATTAAGTTGCCAAGGAGCTGTTCTCACAGCCAAGCCTGTGAGTTCTTGAGCTTGTGGGGTCAGTCTGAGGCTGTCAGATATGCTCACATTTCATGAGAAAAACTACATACTTTAATGAAAGCTTAAATGAGCAGCCTTTTAGGCATTTAACCTCTTTACTCTTCCTGCTGTGTATCTTTGGACAGATAAGTAGCAGTTATTTCAGTAAAGATGCTTGGACTTATCATGGTCTGCTGTGAGTCACCCTGTCTCAGAGGGCATTTTCTCAGCAATGACAAGCAAAACTAGGACTGCAGGCAAGGAACAGGACCCCAAGGTGGCCAGAGGGGTCCAGGACAAAAGGGAGGGGATTGCAGTCAGGGAGGAGCACAAGTGGAGGTCTGTCCAAGGGAAGGGCTCTCCACATCACCTGTCCTGCTGGGATCAGCTCTCCTCTGTAGCATCTGCTGCCGCCCAGGGCAGCCACTCTGCATCTTCCTGCCACCTCCTCTCTCCAAGGATTGGAAGCCCACGGACTACCTGGACAAGCTGTAACATAAAGGAGGGCCATAACTCACATCGCTGCAGGGAGAGCGAAGGAAAAGACAGAGACAAACGCCGCTGCACAAACCCAGTGTCATGGGTGTCTGGTGATATAATGCTATTTTTTCCTCTCTCCTCAGTCCTAGCCTTCATTATTTACTCCGATTTTATTGGAGCTGCACTCTAACAGAGTGTTGCACTCTCCAATTGCACTGTTTTCTAAAGCATTTGTCTAATAGTGAGCTAAACAAAGATGAGTTAGGTGGCATAGTACCGCTGCCTTGAGCAGAACTTAAAGAAGATGGGCTCTCTTATGCCCCAACAATTCTTCCTTTTCTAGTAATGTTTATAGTACGTAATTATGTGCCAGATAATGACTTACCCTATTTGACATTTGAGAAACTCCAGTGTTATGTTTCCCTGCCTGCTCCCACAAGAAAGGCTGCATCTCTATGAGAGCAATATGCTGAAGTGCAACTTGGCACTGCTCTGGCCAAGGGGGCTGCAGGGATCACCCTCAAATGCTGCTCAGAACCCTCATGCATGGCATGGAGGGCTGGGGGAAGATTAGAAGCATGTTTTAGAATTGTGTAGGCTGTGGTTGATGAGGGTCAGGGAGTAGAGGCTTACCTACCCAGAGACTCGGTTTGCACAAGATACGGAGAACATAACTAAAGGGAACTGTGATATTTCTGTCTGTAATTACCAATTTTTTTTTTCCTAAGAGCAGAAAATATACTGCAGTTCCAGTAGGTGCCTAAATACCTCCCTTAATTATTTCCAAGTATCTCTTTTTTTTTTTCTAAGGAAGAAAACATCATTCCATTAAATATATGCTGCCTTCCAACCTCCAAATCAACCTTTACCCTTTACTGACAATGCAGACAGACTCTCTGCTTCACCTGATATCCTTTTTCCTCTTAACTTCTCCCATGTCCTTCCAGTTCCCACCATCATAAAGCCACTATAGCTCCAAAAGCAACGGCAACTAAGGTTGCCAAAAGTGATGACAACAGTCAATGCATCGAACAATCTCTAAAAGTGATATGGGAAAAGAAGGGCTTTTTGCATTCTCCTTACCTTAGTACCACTGAGGCCTCCACTGGTTCGGCCCAGTGACTGGCACTTTGTGACTGGGAAAATTCAGACCATGGACTTTGCAGGTAAGTGATAATTATGCGGCTTGTGTGATTTCATTTGCATTAGGAAGCTGAAACTCCAGAGAGAACGTTGTATCTCTACATTTGTCTTGGTTTATATCTTATCCCAATAAATATAGTTTTCTTTCTACGGCAGCAACATTAACTGCCAGGAAAAAAGTGCTGCAGAAAGAAAAGGCATTTATTTTCCCATAAACCTTTTACACTCAGCTGTCTACCCCTTGGCATTCTATCAGGAAGTGGGACAGCTTGAGTTATTTAATAACCCTTGCGTAGTCTATGCATTCCTTTGAAGTTGTGTATTTCTAATACTTTCTAAATAAAACACCAAACAAAATATAAAGTGCATCCAGTCACCACCTGAATTATAATGCCAATTTCTGAAGTCTCTCTTCTGCCCCACAAATTTTTAAATATAATTCGTATTGTTTGTATTGTGCATCTGGAAAAAGACATGACTTGGTGACAGCTGAAACCACTTAAGAAGCCTTTTGCCTCCAGACACAGAAAGATCATGCAAAGCTTGCAAAGCACTGCTCCATGCCTACAAACTGTAAAAAGCCAGGGAATTAAGTGGAATTCCCCAGCCTAAAGATTATTTAGAAAGAAGGAAAGCTAATCACATTTAAATCCTTAAAAGTGAGAGAATTGCCTGGGTCAAATGTCTGTTATCCAGCAACTTCTCTCCAGAAAGGAGAGGGTGAACAGGATTGAAGTGTGTACATTTGCTCACAGAATCTCTCAGGCAGGTGTTTATGGACTTCCTGAGCCAGAAGCTACATCCAGACAACAATGTTTAATAGTTTCTGATGGAGCTGCCCTCTACTAATAGGTATGATCCCTTTCTGAACCCATTTCACCCGCAGTGACCATGATGTCCTGCAGCAATGAGTTCTGCACTCTGTTGTAGGAAGACATCTCTGTGCAAGACAAAGTCACAGGAGTGACCACTATTACGTGTAACAGCTCTCACCTGCCTGCACTCACAGATTTCTGTTCTGTCCTTCTGCTTTACCTACTGAGCTTAAGGGAACTATTCCAGTGGGTAGCAGTGGGTGCAGCCAGTGTTGGAACTGTGGGGACTGATTTCTACAGCACTTAAATGATTATGTGTTTTGTTTTCAGGGTTTTTTTCTTAGTAATTCCTAATATTCCCTTCACTTTTCAACTTGACTATCAGCCCTTTCCTGAGTGCTAGCAGCTAAGTCATGTGTTTGTGTTTACCTAGGGCCATTTCCTGCCTTGTGCAGTACTTGCAGTCACTGATAGAATTTCACCTGTCATTTTCTAACCAGGTCAGCCAGTATCATGAAATCCTCACTGCAAGATGAACTCTAGACACTGAATCAAAAATTTAAATTGAAAACAAACCAACTTTGTCTGCTGAAGGGTGAAAATGAGAGAAGAATGTAGGATGAAAGTACACTGCTTTAAAGCATCTCATCTCTGAAGGAGCTCCTGTTCAGCTGTCTTCTTGGTAGCACAATTTGCAAATCCCTTTATCTTACCAGAGATGAAATTTCCAACCCTGCAAAAGATCAATGTACAGATACTTTCAAGGTTCTTAATAGAGACCTTAAGAGGGACTTAAGTAGTGCTTAAATTTTATATTAATTTCCAGAGAGAGAACATTCAGTAAGTTTATATTTGCTCAAGAAGCTAGAGACTTCTGAAGAAAGTCCTCCAATATCCAAGACATAGGGCACCAGCTCCACAGAAGCTCTGGCTGACACCACAAACGATGCTGGTTGCTGTACATGCCTTCCATACCTGAGACCTGGCAAAGGGCTCGTGGAGAGACATCCTGCCAGGAATAGACTGCAGGAGCCCTAGGAGCTGAGCAAAACCCTGTGCTTTCAAAGAAGTGAAATAAATACAAAAGAGGTTGCATTTTTGAGCCACCCTAGGAAGAATAATAGCCAGATGAATTTGGGTTTGCATGTAAGTTAATTATTTCAAAAATTGATGCTGGAAGATAAAATGCTGTACATTGCAGAAGCAGAAAGGGAAAATAGAAAATGTTTCTGTGAGCAACCATAAATCCCAGGAACTACAGGCTCTGGCAGCCGTAATGGCACTAATTTTTTAAGATGGCTTTAGAAAGTAGAGGCCCTACGTGTGAAGTCAGGTTCTATTTAATTATTAAAGCCTCTGTGGAGTAATAAGAAAACAGATCAATCAGCCAGATATTTAAAAGTGTGCAGGGACATAAAACATACTCAATAAAATATATTTAACCCTCTGTATGTGTGCACATTTTATATGTATGCTCACATGCTGTAGCAAGCCCATAAGAGTGCACCTTCACAGCCTATAAAGAAAGCATTTCATTCTCTAGCTTGTGCTGGAAATGGACTTTCCTGTCATTAGTGTTCAGTGCTCAGGCACTTCTGGGCAAGAAAATTAATGGTGAACAGATCATAGCCCATAACCAGGCATGTAAATAAGCTATATATTTTTCGTGTGTGTTTCTTACAGAAAAATGTACTTAGTTTGACCCACAGGAATTCAAATTTAACTACATTTGTATCTTGATGATCACTGGTAATTTTTTTCTATCTAGTATGCAAAGAATATTAGCAATATTAATTAGATCTCAGAATAATGTTTGTTAATTGATCTATGTTACAGCTTTAGAAGGCAATTTTGTGCACATAGTTAAATACAAAGAGACTAAAACTGTGATTTGCTTAATATACAGGATTGCATTTGCCAAGTTATTTATCTGTATTGTAGGAGTTTGTATTTTATTTTCTGAGGTTGACAATGAAAAAGTAGGTTTCATTTTGGTCAGAGGTAATATGCTGTAATGTACATATTTCTCCTTTTCCACAATATTGCTTGATTTCTCTGTACTTGAGCATTCTAAAGTTTTTGATTGCATTACAATTAATTATATAACTGTAATTTCAAATAACAGTGTACAAATATTTATGTAGGAAAGCAAAATGGCTGCTTTTGTTCAGAATTTAATTTGGTTTCTTTCCAGCAAATAAATGAAAAAATTTCAGTTTTCATTAACTTTTCCTTTTTTTTAGTTATTACTTATCTCAGCCTTTTTAATCAAAAAACTCTATTTTCAGAACATTTGAACATTTTTGCTAATTTCATTAAATCTTTTAATGTACATCCCATTTGACTAGATCTAAATAAATTGCTGAACTAACAAAAAGACCAGAGATCTAAGGAAATTATTTTCCTGAACTTAATTAGATGCACAGGCTTCCTCTGGAGGTCTTCAGAGACATCCTCCTCTCCACAAAGTACTTTCTGGAGTGACTCCACTCAACTTCCATGTTTTAAATGACCAGATTTTACAGTATACCCGAAGCACACAATAATAGAGTCACAGTCTTAATGACTGGAAAGTAACTGGGCAATTGTTATTCCAGATGCTGGTACAGAAAAACATATTAAAAGAAGCCCAGATAAGTAATATTTAGTAATATTTCCTCTTATTTATGCCCAGAACTTGTTTCATCAGCTCAACAGCAATAAACCCTTGCTAATTACCTATATATCCTTCTTGCTGCTGTAGCAGAGGATCGCTGCAGTCTCTGCAGCTACCAAACAGCTCCTACAGAACCTTCACAGTACCCATCTGCCTTGTTAGGCACTGAAATGCCTGTTAAAATCTTGCCCCTAACTTTGCTGAGGAAAACTTTGGCCCAGAACTGATTTTTCAGCCATGCAATTTAATGCAATTATTGTGTCAGTACTGTAGCTGATCCACATTTCAAAGTACTGCTAGAGGTGAGAACCCATTCTTGTGATGAGCTGCCAGCCCAAACACTGGAAGTGATGGTGTAGCATTAACAAAATTTCAAATGCTAGTCAGAAATAAGCCAAGTCCACTGGTGTTAGGCTGACCCTAGAATTTCTAACTACTGATAAAACAGACTCTTCCCCTCTAAAAGGCACTGGGAGATATTTACCAAGGATGTTTTGGGTTTTCTTCCACTGCGTAGCAGTTTTGCCCCAGCGATAGCACTAAGGCAGTAAGGCCTTGAGACTTCAACTCATATTTGCAGGTGGATTTAGCCAGGATGGCTTAAAGAGCCATTGTCGTGTTGCTTCTGGGAGCTGCTGCCCACAGAGCAGAGCAGTGTGGTGGCACACGTGTCCCCTCTCGTGCAGCGAAGCGCAGAGCATCGCCCTGTGTATCGGCACGGCATGGAAGTGCGCGCAGTTAGCCCTAGGACATAAGGCTGTGACTCGTGGCCTTTGGAGGTGGACAAGCATCCTGTTCAGCTTCTCCGTCTCCAGGGACACCAGCTGCTGCAAGAAGAGTGGTGCGAACAGTGGGAATGGCTGCAGCTACACCCACAGCTATGCCTGTGAACACAGGCAGCAAATGCAGCTGGAGTACAGGCAGGCATGGCTGCAACAGTGACCAGACTTCAGAGATACGGCTAAGAGGAGGTTTTTTAAAAGCAGAATTCTTCAGAACAAGCAAAAAGCCCAGAATGGGAATGAGTCTTAAGTGGCATGGACCAGTTCTTTCTCCTGCTGTCCACTGTGATGAAGAGCTGCTGAGGAGCAGTTACCCTATGCAACCCTGAACTGAGGATGAGGGACTTTGTGGCTGCATTAATAAATTAAATAATGCTGGAGACCAACCCTTGGTAACAAAACCAACTGAAATGGCGTTGCAATGTTCCCAATGTCAAACTGGATCAGGGGACACATTAACAATTTACCTGCACAGATGTCTGGGCTTCAGTGCTTGGATCTGTGCCATAGAATTTTTTTATTTACAAGAGGGAACATGGCCTGCACATAATCCTATACTGATATTCCTCAGTGGGCACTAGTTCATGGGGGATTTGCAGCTCCAAAACCCATTTTGTTCTTGGTTTGCGAACTGTCTCTGGTGTTTGCTATAATCATACCTTCCTGGATTTCCACGATTTTCTGCAGACATTCAAATTCAAGGTGCTGGCACACTGTTGCTCAGCCTCTTGAAAAAAAACCCATAACAAATTACAATCCCCTCCACACAGCAGGGCCTGTTATTACCTTGCTAATCAAAGCAAGTACTGTCAAAGGACCTGCAGAAAAGAAACTTGCATGTATATGTCAAGCTTGCTCCAATTTAAAAAATTGCTCATTGCCTAATTCATTAAACAGTAGGAAGTAGAAATGAAACTAAATTTAGCAGAGATGCTACTGCTAATTATTAACCACAGTCTCTCATTAAGCACTTGCCTATCATTTTAGTGTACAGTATGAACAAAAGACGATAAAATATAATCTACTAATTTAATTGAAACCTAATGATATCCAATTGAACAAGCACGTGGTCATTTTCTCAAAAGATCAACTGGTGGCTTTATCTTGCTATTGCTAATTAACTGGGGCCTCATCAAAAATAGTAGGATTATTTCCATATTACATTCCTTACTGTCACAAATAAGGACAGAAGTGTACTTGGCACTTGAATGAGAAGCACTGCCACAGGATGTAGCTTCATTTGCTGTCTTTTTACTGTTTTATTTGATAAGGGACAATTATCTTCACTGGACAAAATACCCCCATGTGACTCACATTTGACTCTTCTCACAGTCAAAGGAGTTGCTTTGTGTAGACATTTCATGATTTACTGCTCTATTTGCTGGGCTCCAAAGCAAAACTGTGCAACTCTTATCTGCCATACTCATCAAATAAGAAAGGCAGATCAATATCCAATTGCTCTGTCCCAGTAGCAAGTTAGTCATTTAAAAATCACCGATTCATGGTTGTGTTGAGGCCAGTGTTTCTCCCTGTAAAATAATGTAATTGCTAAGGTAAATGCTGCCTTTGTGGAAGTTAGGATAACAGCTGAAGGCAATGTTTGCAGTTGTCACTCTTCCCAAGAAAATGCAGATCATAATGGCACTTTTTTTTTCTGTAGACTTGAATCAAGCTGAATCCAACGGATAAGATCTTTTCCTCCGGCTTTCTCAGTTTTTCTATCTAGCTTTGCAAATCCAAAGAGGGTACTGGGGAAAAGGTAAACTTTTTGATCTCTGTAAGATCCTGCTGTTGCCTTGGCTTAACTCAAAGGATTCCTAGGAAAGCATATTCAAATTTGAGCTTGCATCTAAAAATGCACAAATGGTAACTGCTTTCCTCTCAAACCCATTCCTGTCTCCTACAATTTAGGAAGTGAATTATGGATGATCCCAGTGTGACAAACCATGCAAGAGTTAAAACAGTAGGATTTAAATGATGTAATTGTAGATGTTGGAAGGTTAGTTGCCTATATGTCAACTGCTCAGCCATGGTCACTTCACATTCAAAAGGCAAATGCAAAAGGCAATTCATTTGACTCATCTCAGCCTGAGAGAAATTGCCTTCTGGAAAAGCCTGGTTGTATTCACTGACTACAAGAGTGTTTCTAGAAATTAATTACCTTTGACTTAGCCACCTTCTAGACAGATAGTTAAGTAAAGATGTATGCCACCTTACGTGCCACCTAACATCTATCATTCATGACAAAAAGATAATATTACATATTGATATTGTTTGCAATATCTAAGAAGTCTGGGTTTCAAATCTGTACAACTATTTTCTAGGCTGCCTCTTTGATTACTATTTCTGCCCTTGACAGGGCTGAATGCCCCTTGACTCTCCTTTACTTTTCAGCACCACTGAAATGCATCAATATTTGAATCTGGGTTTCACAATATTTGGGGAATGTAACAGGTAGCTTTAAAAAGCCCCTATCCTGCATTGCTTTGTTTTGCAGTTCTGAGCACACTTCAATTCAATAGTCCTTGCAGTTAAGGGTTATCATTTTTCTTTCCTCCAGCAGTTCATTTTAAGACAGATCTAAAATGGCTAAAAGAGCACTTGAAGATGGTCTTTTCTAAAACAGATTATTAATCAACCTTCCATTTTCCTGTGTTGCTAAAATCTGCATTGTTCTTTTTGCTAGTTCCTTATCTATTAACATGCCATTTAAATTTGTGCCCTCAGCCTTCAGATCCAAACCTTCCTATTTCTTATCTTGCAAATAGGTCAATGGGCTGGTTCTTTAGTTCTTTATATTCCCCTCTTTAGTTCTTTATATTCTTTATATTCCCAGACTCAGCTACAAGGAAGATTTTGAAAGCTTCTGTGAGCTGTCATCGTTTTCCCTGGTTACTGTCCCTCTCCTTTATTATCCATGAGTTTCTAAGGTTTATTACCATTGCAACACCTTAATTTGTATTAGATTTTATGACTGTCTAATCAGCATTAGCGATTTAGTACAAAGTTGTCATCTTGTCAGGACAGTTAAAGGACTAAAACTGAAAGACTTTGTCTTCAATAACTTATTACAGAAAGATTTGCTGTGGATGCTGCATTCCCAAAGTAAGATGTTCCTACTCCTTTCCTCTAACAAAGAAAGCTGTTCTAATCTCCCAGTCTGTTTCAATGTTTTAATATTTTCCTGCAACACACTGCAAACCATGCAACCCAGTGTTCACCAGAATCTTTCCTGCAGCTTTTGCCTCCCCTCTCCCTCTGCTAAGCACTCACATCTGCACCCCTTGCTGCCTGCTGCCTTCATCTGGCACAGTTTAAGCTGCAACCAGTCTCGTCACTGCTGATCTCATCACAGCCTGATCATGTTAGCTTGCAATTGACTTTACCATGCTGCTCAATGCCTTGGGAAGTATCTAATTGTCTCCAAAGTCCAAGACTTGACAAAGTCCAATAGTGCGATATTTTATTGTGTTTTTCACAAAAGACTATCACAGTTTTTCAGCTCTAAATACTTTGGGATAACACTGCTCAGTTCCAGTCTGACCACATTTGTGAGTAGCAGTGTTCATGTATTAGGTCTGGAAAAAACATTAATAAAATGTCAGTGATAGGAAAACTGCATAGTTGGATTATAGAAACAAACCTTGGTGTTAAAAAGTAGGACACTCACCTTTTGAAGCAAGCAGGAATGTCTTCATGGCTGTCAGTAGGAACAAGATACCAAATCGACTCACACCATGGTCCTGTCTTTATCCTTGGCCTCAGAGGCCCTACTTACAGCTGAACACTAAGGTCACTGCATATGTGCACATACAGGGAGGAATTTGTCTGGACTAAAGTAAGTGGTCCTCCGTCTGAATCAGTTGCCTATGCTGCCATCGTCAATGCATGCAGAAGTCTTAGGCTGTGATTCATCTGATTTATTTAGATATCTGCATTAAGATGACATGAATCACATCTTAAAACTGCCCATCTCTCACCACAGAGCTGAGAGTGACAGTGATTTAAATGTATATAGATATATTCTATATCTATACTCAATCAAACAAACACCTGTAGAAGTAACATCCATACTAATGTTGTAAATAGTATCAGGGCCAGGTGGCAGTCGCAGGCCAGATAAATGTTCTCTCCACCTCCAAGAAAGGATGGTGATCTGTGACCTGTCCACTGGAAAAAGCCTAACCTGGGATCCCTCCTCAGTTCTTCTCATGAGCACTTTGGGGGAGTGCTAGTTGAATGAGACCAAAACTATGTCAATGACTTTTCTAGTAAGTTACCAGTGTGGACAATCAAGTTCCAAGTTCATGGTCCATGATTTGGCACTCTTTATTTAATATATGTTCCCAGAGTGTCATAGCTACTTTTTGATGGAATCCTGATACCAAGTTTCTCTCTCACCTTTAAATGTTAAAACAGGTTTATGATCAGGAAATTTTGGTAAATCTATTATTTCTCTCTTTTCTCGGGACATATAGGAATTTTCAAGATCAACACCTTGTCACAGACTGTATTGCTTTGTTGAACTGCTCTGCTATTAGACAAATCACAGTTTAGCATCACATGCCATCACCCAGTAACTTAAAGGACTGCACACATCTCCATCTGTTATTAAATGTTTATTTATGCCCAGAGGGAATGGGGTACCCAAGCGCACACACACACACACATAGGCAAAAGGCATTACTCTGTGATGCTGTTTCCATACAAGACCAAATCATTTACTGAGCTCCCATTCACAGCACTTCTACTACCTGTTCTCCAGGACGGGAAACAGAGCTTCCCTGCCCACACTAACCTGTTGCCTGCTTATCCTGCCCACTTCCAGATGAACCCTTCTAGCACACTGTACAAGGAAGAAGAGCTTCACTAGAAGGGGTTCAACACCCTCTCTTTTTCATCAAAAACAACGTGGCTCTATACTTAGTTTCCGTACATGAGACGGATTTGAAGCTGCTCAGTCACAGAAGATAAGAGAACAAATAAACTCCCCATATACTGTTTTATTGCTTTAGTTAGACTGAGCTCTCTAGGGCATCTATCAAATCTACAGAATTATTGGGTCTTGTCAGGACAGGGGTATGAGATAAACAACTCTGCACAGCCCTGTAGAAAACAGGGTTATTCTGGCATGCACAGGAGTCCCAGCTCTTGATGAAGCTGTTAGAGAAAACTGAGCTGCCTGTGAAGCTCAAGCATCCTGGGTAGCAACCACATGGAATTTTTGAAGATTTAAGTCTTTGATACCCAAGATATAGTTAAAGTTGGTTTTATGCTCAAAGGTCTGAGTCATTTGCCCAATAGAGAAAGTGTCATTTCTTCATGGTGGTGTAAAAGGCCAAAAGAAATACCCTGAATCTTAATGATATATTCATAACTGTGGCTTCTCTGGCACCCAGCAAGTTACTTGGCTATGTTTTGGGGGTGGAGGTGATCTTGGACCACTGTTTAGAAAATTCCATGTTAAAATAGTCTTTATAATGATTTTTCAATTTGTATAGTTTGATGTTTTCAAGAAAGATAATGTGAACATACCAAATATCTTCCTGCAACCTGGTAGTAACATCATAGCAGATGTTTCATAGAAATTTGTAATTAATGTAGAACTAAAACACCTTTAGTTCATATTTTTATGATTAAATTTTCTCTCCATAACTCCTGCGGTAACTCTTCAGGGGACTGTAAAATTTTCTGTATCATATTTTTAGAAAAATATTCCCCCAACTATTGCTGGGAGCAATTTAAATTTCTCTATCCTGGATTTTAGTCTTAACTTTAAGGATTTCTTTTCATCATCTGCAGAACAAGCTGTATGCTTTTTATACCATGTTTATACCAAATCATCTTAAAACTCACGCACAAGAATGTGACCTCTCTCTGTATGTTTACCTGGCATGAACCCTAGGCAAATTTTTCTCTGTTGGGAAAAGCTCAGATTGGGGAGTCATTCCCTTTCTGACACAACAGAGCAGCAAGTTCATCGCTTTTGTTATTTTGAGATCTCTCTATCCACAAGAAGTTCTCCCGTGCAGCCCTCCTGCTTGGCCTCAGGGGATTTAGCAGTGAAGTGCCAGAATTCAGTCTCTGCCCTACTAGAAACCACTCACTCACCCATTTCTGTGGCTTATTTCAGGTGCAGCCTCAGCCTGTAGCAGCTTACAAGACTTGCACTGACCTGTCTTAGGAGGTATGAATAAGGAATAGAAAGTAAGAGCAGAGCAGGGGGATGGAGACAGCGGTTGCAGCCAAGCTGTCATGCTGATTCCCATGCCCAGCTCCTGGTGCCCACCTGCCCTAGCTGGAGAGCTCTCTTCCTTGGCTCCTCACAGCATGAACAGGATGAAGAGGTTTTGAATGACATCTCTTTATTTCCCTATCTTCAGAGTCCGCATTAATGAGTTATGCAGATCAGCAAAACAAAGTTAATTATTTTCTGACACAAATTAGGGGAGATGAATCTCTGATTATTAAAGCAACATTGAGGTCTCTCTTCACATGGCTTATGTAAAATAACGGGGAAAGCGACAGCCACACAAAGCTCTGGCAGTGCCTGTGACACCCTTCAGGAAGCAGGGATAGATGTTTTCACAAGTATGTTTCACAATCACCAAAATCATAGAATGGTTTGGGTTGGAAGGGATCTTAAAGATCATCTCATTCCAACCCTCCTGACATGGGCAGGGAACCTTTCACTAGACAAGGTTGCTCAAAGCCCCATCCAACCTGGCCTTGGGCACTTCCAGCTTCTCTGAGCAATCTGTGCCAGTGTCTTTAAAAAAAAAAAAGGAAAAAAAAAAGTGAGTTTTCTACAACAAAAGGTTTCCAAAACAACTGAGAAGTGTTATGTATGTGCGCAAAGTATTTGGAAGAGCTGATATTAGCCAAAATGGGCAACAATTCACTTGCTCATGTTTCATCTGCCTGAAGGTTCAATATGGTATTCAACTAGGTCCCTGGTACAGTTCCTGATTGAAATATGAGAAATATTTCCAGAAATAGAAATCTCACCTGACATGAGTGAGATTAGCAGTTATCTATCTTTCTTAATTACAAAGGCAGCCTAAGATCCTGTCATCATTTACATAACTGTTTGACATGGAAGTCAAGCAGAAAACTCCCATGCTAGATGATTCCTTTTGTGCATTTGTCCCCTGGGCTTTTCTAATCACTCTAACAAATGGCTTTAAAAATATGGATTAAGTGTTTTTACAAAAATGTTATTGGGTTTTGTGGAAGGAAAAGAATCACATGGAAATTTTGTGTTGCATCTTCTCTCCTGGCTCTAGAAGTCATGGAAGAACTAAAACACCTTTAGTTCATCCTTTTATGATTACATTTTCTCTCCATTTCCCCTGTGAAAAAACACTGTGCTTAAAACTGTAAGACTCTGTATTAATAAATACTTTATTTGTATTAATAAATTAAGATAGAGGTGTAGGCCTGGACACTGGATTTTCTAGGGTGCCTTCATCATTCTATTCATAGAATAATCCATGGCACAATTTTGTCCCAGGCCAACCAGTACTTTCCTACACAAGCCTTGGGTACAGTTTTGGAGTTAATGTAAACTAGACATTTTTGGAGTTAATGCAAGTCAGGGATCAATCAATATGCACACAACATTTTTCAGAAGCTAAAGAGCTCCATGGTGTGGCAATGGCCAGATCAGGTCAACTGGCCTCAAGGCCAGAAAGGGCTCCAGGTTTTGCCAAGTTTACCATTGGCAGTGTAACTGCAGTATATCAGCAGCCCAAAGCAATGAAGACAAAAGTTAGTATTTTCCCCTTAACCGTTCTGCTGTAATTGCATTGAACTTTATCCATTCAGTGGTAAAAGGAGGAAAACTGGCATTATATGTTTAAGTCTAAACATATAAAACTAACCATAAATTAATCCCCTTTGTGAAATCTAGACTCTGGGTTTTGTGCTTACTGTTGATGCCACTGTTTTCATATGCACCAGTGTAAGGAAAGTCCTTGGGGTTTTTGAAGGGTTTAACTGAAATAATCTGGGCAGGTTACTGTGAAAGCAAGGAGCCAGAGCGTAACGCCAGAACTGCACAGGCTCAGAGGTTCAACCACAGGTTCTAACAACAGTGATACTTGCTCAAATTATACCTGCCTCCTCATAATGTGCAGTTGCACACTGACCATTCACTAATCACACTGCCACGCGTGGCCAGCTGGTATGATCATACTGTTTACTTCTCATGAGGCACCTCCAGAGGCTAAGGACACACATTTGAAACTTAGATGGTATAAGGCAGGCCTTTAAATCCATCTAATCTGTGTACTAAATTAGTGCCTTCTCAGTGTGATTTCAGAAGTTTAAGGTATGCAAGAGGTGTGAAAAACAGGGTCCTCCTTAGTGTACTGGAGCCTTGATATCTGAGCCACCCCAACCCAAGCACAGTAGATCTTCTGACACCTAAAATCATAGTCTGCCTTTTCTCCTCTGCCCTGTTGAAGGGCAGCATATTGGTGGTTGCTTACCTGATAGCCCAATGTAGTAACTGCAATGTTCTATGACATTCAAAGGTGAATATATAGCAATAAACATAAAATCAGAATTTTGTGAACAACTGTGGCACTCAGGTCTCAAGTAGTGAAATGCTCGGTAAGTTTCCTTGAAGATTGTGCTTCCATCAGTATTGGGAAGAATCAGCAAAGTACATAAATGTCTTTACATCTCAGCCAAGTAACTGTCATAAGCAACAAAGAATGCTGTGGTCCTATAACTTCACATTTCACAATGGGAATACAGATCAATTTTTTTAGCTCCATGCACATGAACCTTCCTAAATACACTACTCAGTTTCATGAGTCTTCCTTCTGAATATCTTAGGACACTGCTCATTAAACAAATGTCCTTCAACACTCAAGAAGCCACTTGTTCTAACTTTAGCAATGTTGCAAGACAAGTTCTTGCATTCCCCTTCATTACCACATTGTCAGCCTCCTAAATTAACATTCAAGATCCTATTTCCATGTCATAGATAGAGCTGACAGAGAATTCGTGGTTTTTCATTTGAAATATTGCCCTGTTCCCTGCAATTAAGTTTATTCCTCTAAGTTGGATGAGGAATAATATTTTACTCTGCTACATCGATTTCTGTTATACCTGGTGACTCTGCACTAATATTCATCTCATTAAATTGAATGTCCCTATACAACACCAATGATGTTAAGACTTGGAACAGAAACTTTAGGATTGGTCCTGGTAGAGAAAGAAGATAAATGGCCGGATGTGGATACACCATAATGCATGGAAAAAGTGGGGTGTAAGAATGGCAAGTGTTGGCACCTAGGTTACCTCATCATCAAGTTCATAGCATATCTACCAACAGCATGGGTAGATGGTGTTTTAGCATGTCTCACACCCAGATCAGATTAAAAAAGGAGAGCCTAAAACAAAGAACATTCTATGTCAAGACTAAAACAAAGATTCAAGGCATTGCAAGATGATGGTAAGAAGATGAGGAACAGGGAACAGGAAATTCCATTAAAATATACAAAACTTTTTAACTGAAGGGGTGGTCAAAAATTGCAGAGTCTTCACTCTTGGAAAGATTCAAAACTGCTCCTGACATGTTTTAAGCAAACTGCTTTGCTTACCCCTGCTTTGAGCAGGGGTATTGGACTAGATAATCTTCAGAGGTCCCTTCCAACCTCCACCATTCTGTGATTCTAACAGGGCTGAATCTTTAAAATCCCTTCAAAAGGAGACAAAACCATGAGCAAATTCTCTGAGTGAGGTGCAATGGGATGGTGAAACAAGAGATCGAGGTCACCACTAGCTTCTGTGGGTGCAAAAACGCTTATCCAAAACTATCAAATGGTCATCAAACTATGAAGAACCCAGGAAACTTGATGTGTACTCAATAATCAGAGCCCTTTGTACATTTTTTCTCCACAATGCAAATGCACCAGACTACCTTGTCTCCCTGATCAACTCAATCACTTTAGATTCCTGAATGGTGGGCATGTGATTTGGACACGTCTTAGTGCTTGAGATGAGGTACGAGGATGGGAGAACATGAAATCATCTTTCCCTCTACATACTATCTACCTTTAAAATATTGTCTCTACAATGGTGCAGCATTATTTTCTACAATGATGTGACGCAATATGGGGTAACGTAAGCTTTTTCTTCTACAGAAGCACTGTAAAATTCAGTGCACAAAATTTAATGTAACATTTCCTCAGCTGGGATAAATTAATACTGACACAACTCTTGACCTTTGTTCTTTTCTAAACCACAGTTGTCTGCTTGTCTAAAAGATACGGACTAGTTTATGCAGGAATCAATCCGGGAAAGCCAAGAACCTTTGTTTTAACCCAGGTCAGCCCAGACTAGCAGAATGAACCCTTCTTGCCGTAAAGTTGACAGCTACATTAACTTATGAGGACTCAGTTAAAAAATATGACACAGTATGTCTTATTTTGCACGAGTTTCAATTTTAATGTTAGCAAACAATGCAACTTGTCACGTTAATGCAGTAGCTCCAACTAATCTTATTTCTGTAAGCTTCCATCAAAATCTTAAGGACTGTAAGACTCACTCCTGTTCAATCTATTTTACTCTTCTCTCTTGATCTCCAGCCTTCAGCACACAACTCCTTTATGAACAGACTATTTTGACAGTACCAGCAGTACAATGATGAAATATGCTGCATGTCAAAGGCAAGCAGCACCATCTGCCAGCTCTTTCAGAGCACTGCAAGGAGCAGCAGGCTTACACTAAACTTGGCAATCCCGCAGTACAAGTGGGTGAGAAAAGGAAAGATGGTATTCCTCATACACTCACCATTTCTCTATATAGTCCTAGAGTAAAGATATTTGTTATGTGCCATTAAGTCAGTTCACAACTCAAATTAATCAAGATTTTTTTAAATACACCAAACTACAACAACTTTTTCAGAACATTTTCATTTGTTGCAACAAAACATAATATGTTTAACATAATATATTAGTTTAATTTAAAGGCTTGGAGAAAAAGTTTTCTAAGATCCAAGATGAATATGTGGCAAGAGAGATCTGACTACAGGCATTCATATATAACCAGTATTCTCTTGTCTCAGATGATCCTCTAATTTCTCTACCAGATAATCTCTATAATAGAGTAGAAGGGATGTGTCTAGTCCACCCATTCCTATTATTTTGCTCCCTCCATTTGGTCAGACACATCCCCTTCCATACGTGCAAGTATCTGATTGAACATGTCTCCCTGCACAGGGACAATTGGCTAGAGATTTTCCAAATATTCTTCTTTAAAAAAACTTTTCAGAAACAATGCTT
This sequence comes from Atrichornis clamosus, assembly GCA_013400975.1. NCBI lineage: Eukaryota > Metazoa > Chordata > Aves > Passeriformes > Menuridae > Atrichornis > Atrichornis clamosus. The sequence goes on along the minus strand of WBMZ01000644.1, from coordinate 9,237 downwards.
TTTCTGGTAGTATACAAGCAGGTTAGTTATGAAAACAGCCTCCTTCTCTGAGAAGGAGTTCACCCAAGCCATTCTCCCTAGTAAAAGAAAACAAGATTAAAAAGGGAAAAATGAGATAGTTCTTCAGACCTCTAGCTTCCAAAGAATAAGTATATGCCACAGCTCTGATCTCCTGGAAACACCCTTTCCTGAGACTGCTTCTCTGTACAGTAGTGGGAATTAGCTTTCTGATGGATGACATGTTTTAATTAGTAACAATAGCAGACTGAGTGAGGGGAAAGGAGGATAAGTTAGTCTCCAGATTTGTAAATTCTGGCACAGAAAACATGTGGCACAGCAAGAACTAGAATCCAACAGGATCCAAATATTAACACAAGGCAAACACATGCCTTTTCAGATGCTTAATACAGATTTCACATACTTCTAAATGCCTTCAGTTGAGTCCAGACAGAGTACCAGCTGGTGTCTGGAGATAAGGTGTTTTGATTTCTAGCTTGTCACCCATTTGTCACTCAAATGAAAAACTACAGAACTTACAAGATGACTAAACCAATATTTGAAAAATAAAGGGTATCGCTCCAGGGAAAGCCAGTATTCCACATGTTAAACAAGTGTAGGCAGACAAGCAGCACTGAGTTAGGATGTTGTAGTCACACAATATACATCAAGTTTTTGGAATACTAGGTAAAACAGAATAGCAAAAAATACATATATGCATCTGGCATGACCAGCTTCTGGCTCATCACACAACCTGCCTGGCCATGCTGGCCAGAGGCAAGACAAAAGGCACCCCTGTGACTTTCATGGTGGTTCTGTGTTCTGTTGCAACCTTGCTCATGCTCCACCTCTCTTTCCATGGGAATTCTGCAAATTGCAAAATGTTATTAAGACAAAATTTACTATATTTAAATGTTTTTGTACTGGAAGGACTCAAGTGAAACTGGCTGTTGTTACATTTTAGCATCTTTCCTGATAAATTCTGTCTATGCCACATCTTGTCTTCGTCACATGCACAGAGTTGCCATACAGACATGTGCCTGCACTGTAGCCCTCACCACCCATACACTCGCAAAGACGACCATGTGGCAGAGAAGACTAAATGCAAAATGGAACATGTAGGAGAAAGTCACAAGACTCTTTACATGAGAAAAGCAAGTTATTTTTCTCTTTTCCAATGTATGACATATACACATTCTCATCCTCTTGATACTCATTATTTTGATAATGAGTAACCTGCACTATTTGGTTCTAGGGCTGTTTTACTTTGCAACTTCAATAAATTTTGTAAATTCTCTGGAACTCAACACACATGTGCACACTCACACAAGTCTATTACAATTTTTTCTTGTCAGAGATCCACCAACTAAAGTGAATTAGAGATACTGATTTCATCCCCATATCTAAGTGGTCTCTGGCTAGTGGCTCAGCCTAGTGTTGGGTGCTGAGATACAGAGACATCCCAGAGCTGCAGCTGGGGTGGAGCTGGAAAGGGGCTGCCAAAGAAAGCCTGGAGCTGCAGAAAGCTCTATCCCATGGGGACAGTGTAGCTGAAAGAAAGGCCTGGATACTTGTCTAAGACCCAGCCAAGGATTACAGTTCCATCAAGAGACGAGAGATAAGCTCAAAACTACAGCTGTTGCAGGCTGGAAGATGTCTTTCCAAAACTAAAGGCTGATGCCAGAAACCACTTAGGAAGAGTGTCATCAGCCCTGCTCCTGGAGCTCTGGACTTTCTCTCAACCCACTGAAGTAAAGCAGTGGCATTACCAGAGCTTATACCTAAAGAATCCTGATTGAGAAGGTTCTCTGATTGATAGCTTAGCTTATTGCTTGGCTCAGGACTAGATCTGAGAGCCATAAGTGACAGTAGGAGCAGGGCTGCAAGATGACAGAAAGGACTGCAAAAAGTATCTTCCTTGGACATAGTATATCTGGGAGAAGGTTTGGGGATCCCTGTCCAAGGGACGCTCTGTGATTAGGCTTACGGTCCAGTTAAGAGAAAAAGCCAGCACAAAACTGCAGCTGTAGGGAGACAGGAAAGTATATTCCAAAGCAAACTAAGGGCTAATTCCCCTAAATCTTCTCTAAGGAATATTTAGCCCTGAGGAAGTTCTTAGCTTAGGGGTAGTGTGGTTTATTCTCACCAGAACTTTCTAAACCTCACTAAAATCTTTTGATTCAATAGTGGTTAAAGAGCTTGCATACAACAGCACTGGTAACATCACAAGGACGTAATGTCAAAAAGGAGGCCATGTCAAGCAATGTTGATTAGGTGACAATTTGTTATAACACAGTAGAATGTGTCATCTATAGGGGTTTTTGTTTTAATCATGTTTAGGTACATTGCAAAGCTCTTGTGTGTTTGTGTGTCTCCCTATTTGGTAGCCCTGAATGCAGATTTTACTGACTGTCCCCAAGCTCACAGGCAAGTGACAACTCAGGCTGAGCAATAGGAGCTTATAGGAAAGTACTGCAAACTTTTATAGGGTAATGGCCACTGCTGCTTTCTGTTGTATAAAAACTAGTCCCACTAACATTACCTCAGTGATGAACAACCTTCCCTCCTGTCCTCTCTGTCAGTGCTGTCATGAGTCTCTGTTGGGCTATACGCACACAAAGCCACTCACACACATCTCTAAATGCTCTGCTGAGATCCCCATGAGATAAAAGCATCAGAGCTGCCACTGAAAGGAACATACTGTGCTCGAGTCTTACAAAGAGAAATGGCACAGTGGCATCTAGTGGTTACCATTGCATCAGCTGCTACCTGGCAGCAATAATTCTTGATTGATTAGGGTCATGTCCTGCACCCAGTGCTGAGACAGAGGAGTTTAAAAACTGTAGGGCTATAGAATACAAAAGCTAAAGGCCAGGGGAAATCCAGAGGTCTGTCCTTCTGCCTCTCCCTCCACTGCAGAGAAAACTTCTGGCATCAGGGGCTACCCCCAGGCTTGACCATTCTCAGTAGCTCTTCCAACAAACAGCTTTCATTAATTCACCCTTAATTTCTTTCCACTTCTCTTTCATCTGCTTCCACATATTCCACAAAAAAACTTCTTTGATCACCTGGATACTTGTACTATACAGGCATTTATCATCTATTTTCATTGTTTACCTAGGAAATAGGTCAAAGTTCTTTGTAAGTCTCTGTCACCTTGATGCCCTTCTCTAAAACAATTTCAATTTATTGCTGGGATTTTTTTTAGCAAAGCAGTTCCAATTTTTTCGTCATGGTGTAAATAAAGGCAGACTTTTATATTATTCAGCTAATGAGGAGGTGCCCATTAGCAACTCGGGCTAAGAAACTACAGAAGAGCAAACAAGCTTGGTGGTAACTGCGCTACACAAGCTTTGTTCCAACCTCATCCCCAAAATAACCCATTTCTTAATGAAAGGTAGATCTGCATTTGAAAAAATAAAACAGCAATATGAAAGCAGACCAAAGAATCACCCTGCCCGATACCTTGGAAGAAATTAGTAACAGCAAAAAATACATACATTTTCCCAGCACAGTCTCAGCAGTCTCAGTCCCCACCATTTTGAGGTGAGGGGACTTTCCAAAACAGGGTGACTTTGTACAGTCACTTTCCCAATCAATTTAAATTTTTAACCATTCAAAAAATCTTGCAGTAAGGAGTTCAATAGTTTACCCACAGGAAAAATATCAGTATTTTTGGGTTTGAGCCAATCACCTATTACTTTTATTTGTTGCTTCTTAATTACTAACTCAAGTTCTTTTATTACACAATAAGCAGCTGTTCCCTATCCACTGTCTCCATGCCATTCACAAATTAACTTCTTCACCTTTACTCTAAGTTAAAATAAAACTTCACAAGATGACACAGAACTGTCTCCCAGACAGACTGGCTTAAAGTTCCTGAGACTGAACCTCACTGACTCTGCTGATCATTCCCGTAAGTTTTTTATTTATTTCATACTTAGCAACTTCTACCAGAATCTTCCAGATTCTTCCAGACCTGTGGATCTCATTAATGAACTTGCTTCCCTGAGTTCCTGATCCTGGTTCTAATAAGATATGTTTTTATTTTATTGTGATTTTGCCTGTATTGTCTATAGCTTGAAGGCAACTATTCAGGCTGTGCTTTCAAAATGATGTCTCACTTAGTTTAGACCTGTACTATTTTTTGAGTCCGAGTTTCCCTTCACTGTCTTTTATCACTTTTCATAGTGACCTATATGCATTCCTGACAGTGTAGGATGAGCCACATGGAAAAGTCTGTGACTTAAGGACAAGACAAGGCAGGTCAGTTAATCACGGTGAACACACAACCTGCTTGACCAACCAAAAATACCGCCTGCCATTGTGCACAAATACTCTGATGCGGCGTACTGCCATCCTGGACTGACCAAGCTGAAAGGAGAGGAGCAGGACAGGGCTGCAGATCCCTGTTCCCTCAGACAGCACCTCCAGGGAGATAGGTACCTCTAGAGTTGGCTGGATGTGTAGGCTCCCCCTTCCAGCCAGACTGGCTTCCACCAACCTGACACATACAAACTAGTAGAGATCTACATCTATAAAACCTAATGAATACACTCCTGCACTGCCACTTTTTCCCTTTTTTTACAGTTTCTCTTTGCATACACACACTGCTGTACTTTTCAACTCCCTCACTATCTGCTCTCTTAGTCTTGTTCCACCGCTCTTCTCAAATATCCTTTAAAATCAACACTTTCAAAAGTTTCACTAAGACACAGGCAAAGCCAGGCTGGCCTTATGTGATGTGTTTATTGGGGTTTAAAGCAAAATCTCCTGTTCAGGGATAGAAGAGAACCAGTACAGCCCAGAGCAGCTAAAGGAAGAGGGTTTCTATATTCAGTGACTTAGTAAAATAAGAAACCAAGAGGGGAAGCTGAGGTGGACTCATAAGCTGTACATTTTCATGTCTGAAAATGCTCATTTCTGCAGAAATATGTGTTTGAAACAAGATTATACAGCTTCAGTGTTTCAGGGACAGCTAGAAGTCATGAGATTGTTTTAAAACTTATTTACAGTTCCTCTAACACAATCTGACAGAAATTTTAACTCAGGTTTGTGGCACTGGCTCTTAAATATTCAATGGGCTGATGCTTTGATTTTCTTGAGTGGAGATGTTAACTGGCCAGACAAATGCTGCAAACACATGCAGTGCTTGTCTTGCAGAGTTACCGTGATTAGATGTGCAGAACTACACACAGCTATTAAGCTTGCATGGTAAAAGCTGACCTCATCAGAAAGCCTTACACAGAAATAGTCTGTCATGCAAAAAAAAAAGCTTTGATTATGTTTGTAATGCTCTGTTGACTGTACAGGGCAGATGGCAGGGATGGGCCTTTTGAGAGTTAGTCAGGACCACTGGAGGTGATCTACAGAGCCAAAGTTAAGTCTGGGTACTCAGGGTCATATTCAGAGTTTTAATATCTCTAGGGATGAAGATTCCAAAATGTTTGTGCACCAATGCTCAGTGACTTTTAAAGTGAAAAATATTTTCCCATCATGTAACCAGAATTTCCCTTGTTGCAGTTTTCCTTGGTTGAAACATTTTCCTTGGTCCTTTCTCAGGACATAGTGGGAACTCAAGCTTCAGGACTGAGGCCCTCCTCACCAAGGTGAGCAATCTGTGCTTATGGGAATTCAGAGTAATGTCCAAGGCCTTTCTATACAACAGGTCAATCTATATGTCATACACTCAAACCTGTTTTTCTTAATGGAAGACAGCTATTCTCACTTTATTGCAACAGATTTTTCTCCTTGACAAAAACAGTCAAATATAACAAGGTAGCCTTTAAACTTAAAAAGACAAGAGTCTTACTGAACTTCCATAACATTAGATATCCACTAATATATCTTTTCTTGACAATCCCAAGGTGACTTGCAAAGCGACAGATAGTCTGGCTTGCCATACAACTCTATATGACCTAGTCAGCCCTGAGATTCATGAAGAGACTGTGCTTCCATGTTTAGTGTAAAAAGAGAGGCTCAACTGCAGTACTGTTAATCACCTGGAGATATTCCTAAAGGATCCTGTGGACTGGGGTACAGTCTCCTCTGCACCAAGCATCATGTTACTTCCTGAAAATCTAACTGGTTTAGTTGAAATGGTTTTGTATAATTTCTTCTTTTAGTGCAGAATGTTCTGGTATATCTGTCAGAAGAGGTTAAGAATTTTATTTAACTGCTGAAAATGCTGTTTCTGTGCTGCCAAGTCTTGTTAGATACTTCAAGCTAGAAGGTTTGAGAGTTGCTGTTTCCAAGTTGCTTGATCACGCTGAAGAAAACAGGGAAACAGACCCAGAAGCAACTCCTTTTTCTTTTCCAGCAAAATAAGAATTCCTTTTTCCATTCTGTTCCTATTCCCTTGTTGGTACTGCAAGTACAGGAAGCACTGTCATTAGGTACTCTTTGAGACAAATTTTGGAAACTCTCTCTTATGTATTAACTAACTGAATTGGAAAAGTTTTCATGATTCATATTGCTGTGTTCTGTGCTGTGGCTGCATGATCAGGTCAGACTAGGCGCCTCTAAAACTACTGAGTTTTTAATGCCATTTTAAGAGTCCAGAAGTGATGACAAAATGGCTGTGAAAGACGCTAATCCCAAATAAATTATGATACAGAGAAATTGAATGACAGGTCCCTTTGGGAACCTGAATGACCATGATAGTAAAGAATTGGGAGAGAAAGGCCTGGATTTGAATAGGTGAATGCTCCATTTAAACAAGAGAAGAGGACAGATGCTGATTCCAGCCTTTTGGCAATTACAAATGATAAGATTAAATGCATGTTAATAACACAAATGAAAATGCTCCTTCAGGCAAAGCTTGTTTTACTGTGAATTACACTACAGGAACACTCAGTCTGGGAGTCAGAAAGCAACCAGAACTTGTAAAATTGGAATGTCTCTGTGTTACACTCCTTATACTCATCCACCAAGGCAGGAACCAGGGAAGATCCCTGGAATACAAGATTATTTCTCACATTTATAAACATTTATTATCTCGCTGTCCTGTACAAGTGTTCTTGAAACACTGCATTTCCTTTCTCTGGTAACTAATTTCAGGTTTGGTATCAGCTGGCTCCCCTGCACACATCCATGAGCCGTCACAGGCTCAAACATGGAATGATGTCTGCTCCATCAGCCTGTTGACCTGAGAAATCTACAAAGTCCCTTCTAATCCTGTCCCTGCAAATATCTACATGTCTTTAAATGCAGACTCAAGAACTCGTCTCAGCAACCTCTGCAGACAAAGTATCTTTCCATTATTCCCCTTGGTATGTAGCCATGAGTCACATGAGACTTTTTGCCACTAATACCTCAAAGTTCGTGCTGCAATGAAGAAACAGCATCTAAATCTGTCAAGACTCCATTTTAGCACTGTCTTTGCTGAGATAGTAAGCCCCATGCAACCTCATTACAACCCAGAATGCATTTTGTCTGAAGGCAGCTCATTTATCAAAGACCTTCTTGTATTGTTTCTCTGTTTCCATTGTTATTTATCACTTTTGTAATATTTGTCATGGTGCAGGTTTATCAGCACTATCTTACATGTATTTCCAGAATATACATAAAAATGTTGAACTGCTCCTGCTGTAGAACTGTTTCCTGCAGAAACTCACTAGGAATTGAACAAGTCAGTAAAGATCTGTCTTAAAATCTTCTTCAGAAAGAAGTACTTTAGCATATGTTTCTCAGTGCTATAGAAATATTAAACACAACCATTCAACTTATTGCTGCAGAAACTGGAGAAAAAGTTATCTCTATACAGTTCCTTCTATTAGCCATTCTCTCCCTTGGCCCCCAATTCTCAATTTTCTCTGCTAATTTACAGGCCGTGAAACGATTCTTTAATGATTTCTGGTTCTGAGAATTTTACCTGGTGCTAACGTCATGCTAATTGCTCAATAGTGTCCTGACGTGTCATGTTTACTTTTCTTCATCATGCCAGTGGAACATAAGAGATACTTTAGAGAAATAATCATTGATGGTCTGCAAAGGGGCTCCTCTTGGCTTTAGGCCTCAGTAAAATAAAAGGCATGTTTTATCTTAGGATCTAGGAAGTGCCACAAACCTGAACCTGCCGGCTCAGCAGGCTGCCCTTTTATGAATGGAAATGCCAAGATGTCAGTATTCTCTGACCAGTCTGTAAAAATTTTTATCCATGCATGTTTGTGTCTCCATTTCTGGAACAACTTGAGGGTGAAAATGTCTCTCTGTTCTCACTACCATGCTAACAGTTTCATGCTCTCAAAAGGCAGGACTGAATCGTACTGCAGTGCTGTTTGTGAGCATGAAGCAATGGGGGTGTGGATGGGGGTAAAATTTAGACAACTTCAGATCCAACTGCTGAAAAATTCTATTTCAATGGTACATTAAACTCCATTACTACACTAAAAAATTCACAGCTCACTAAATCGTGTCATCCTTCTGTAGAAACCTTTGTCTGGATCTGTGTCCAACACATAGCCCCTGCAATGTGCAATCTTTGCGGGGGGGCAGAATACCAGCTTTCCAAAATGGTTGTTTCCAGTGTTTTTGAACTGAGATACTGATTTTTCATACAAAATAGCCACCCAGCTGCTGGACCCAAACTCTCCAAGCACCTGCCAGATGCAAGCAGGTTACTCAGGATTTAACATCCCTTTAATCAGCATGCACCAGTTCTCTCCCCCTGCTTGTGTTTCCCTGGCCTGCAGTCGACCCACTCAGGCTAATTTCTATTTTTACAGGTGAGTTTGTGACTTGAAAACAGATTTTTTTTTTTTTTTTTTTTTTTTTTAATCTAGATGCCCGGCTTGGTTTTCACAGTGCAAACATTTAGACCATCCTTGAGACTTATGCTTGCAATCACATGCAATACCAAAGCAGCTCGGACACCAAACTGAACAAATCATTCTGCCTTCCTTCTCCCTGAAGGCCCGCGCGGGTTTTGGTCGAGGCCCGGGCAGCCGTAAGCGCTGAGGCGGGAGCGGCTGGGGGCGTTCTGTACAAGGAAGGACCCTGGGAAACTGCAGGAAGCAGACTGAGGGTGCTCTCCGCGGGGCATCACCGCGCACCAGCCACACCGCGGCCCCCCTCCCGCCCTCGGCAGCTCCCGGGACACCGGCCCAGCTCCTGCCCAGCAGAGCCTCCTCCGCCCCTCAGAGCCTCTCAGAGCCTCCCCCAGCCGCCCCCAGCCCCCCCGCGCGCCCCAGCGACTGGCGCGGCTGCCCCTCATTGGCTGCGGCGGTGCGCCAGCGCCGG